>JANHGO010004945.1:0-23929 GCA_024606505.1 Aquila spilogaster
TGCTCTTAACAGTCCTTACACAGATAATCATTGCTCAAAGCTGATCTGTTATTATAAAGAAATCTTTTGGTACTTTTGACAAAGTTCTTGGGTAATACCATGTCTATAGTCATTAAAACTTCAAAAAGCTGACTTTGGGACAGATATACATAGATCCTCAAAGGATCTGGGGAAGTTTCTGTTCGTTTACACGTAATTGTTGAATGGATCTCTCTTAAAATTTACCCTCTCGACATTTTTACTATTTAGGGGAGTTATGGGTCATTATATATCATTATATATACAGTCTCAGTAGACCCCACAATAGTCTTAATCCATTATGATTTCTCTGCTACAGTTTAGTATTTTATTTTTATTTTTTTAAATACATTATTTACTTGCATTCATGTAAAAATCTTACGCAAAGTCTCTATTTTTGTCTGTCCAGTTTGGTGGCGTTGTAATTAGCATTTTATTTTTCCATATATCTGTAAAAGCTCAGACTTTAGCTTAAACAGAGATGTTGGATTACTGGAATCAGAAAGGAGAAAAATAAGGAATTCCAAATCTGAAATCAGACCGAGATGAAATACATGAAATGCATTTTCATTTTTTATTACATCCAATGGTTATTCTTGATGCTGGTCACGCATGAACTCAGCAGCATGCGAAAAAAAAATTACGGACAGGCCAGAATTTGATCTGGCACTATTACAGCACTTAGAAGTAACTGAATAATCATTGTCATGTAAAATACCATATTATTACCATTAGTTAAATGTGGATTCCTGTTAAAGTTTTTGATGTAGTTAATTCTAGCACTAGAACACAATGCTGCATTTTAAAAGCACTTCAAGTGTGGTTATTTGTGTACTGTTTTTCCTTTGACCTAATCATACACCCTACAAACCTCCTACATAATTTAACAGGCTGAAATGTGCAATTCCCTGTGATGTTTTATTTTGATATAAGCAGTCAAAATGCTTTTTAGATTGTAGAAAAAATCTGCCAGTGTCTAATTGTGGAGGTAAATTGCTCAAGTTAGGGAAACTGGGAAAGGCCAAGACATGGCTTAATGCATTCACTCACGACACTTTAGTGATTTGGTGTTTGGAAGATTAACATAGCAGATGTGAAATTAGTACTTTCTAATTATGTTTCCTAGTTTTTAAATATATTTTTTCCCTTGGTCTTCAATAATATAATAAACAAAACATTTATGAAACTGACATCAGAAAAAAAATCTGTTCTGCATACTTTCTGCTTTGCTGTTATTCATTTACTATTAAAATCGTATGGTTGCTGGATTTTGACCAAGATCATGTAAAGATTTTAGTTACATTTTAAGCTTTCAGATATCTAAAAAATGTACTAACATACACAGTTAAAAATTTTCTGCCTAAAACCCTAAATTGAACAAGATGAAATTAGAAGCAGGTACCTGATCTAAATCTACCCCATATCTACACCATCATCCTAATACCGTCAGCACCAGACTTAGGACTGTCAGGACACAGCCTTGTCTTTTCCAGAATGCAAAATTTCTTCTGCAATCAGGCAATGAGAATTTTCAGACAAGAGAGATGGATTTGCATGAGGCAGTCAATGGAGCCATAATTTCAGTCAGTTGCTGAAAAGCATTTGTACAGACAAAAAATGCCTCATCATACAACTTAGGTTCTTTCTTAAGGAATGCAGTCAGCTCCTCATATGAGACAAGTTCTCCTGACAGAGGTTAAATCTTTCTGTATAACTGGATCACTAGTGAATTAAAATGGAAAATGAAAGGTTTGTGAAATGTGACAGCCAAGGAGATTTCCCAGGCCACTAGCTATTCCTCATTTATAGCAACAGTTTATGTTTTTAATCAGAGCTGCTCCGGTTAGATGTGGAATCCCATTTCCCTTTTTTTCAATTGCACAGTGAATTGTTTTTTCTAAATAACTGAAGGTATCAAAGGAAAAGATAAGAGCTTCAGATTTAGTATCTTCCAGTTTATTCTCCTACTGAACTTATAACCCAGATAATAAAATATCCTGACTTTTCACAAAAGAAAGACTGTTGAATGAGGAAAATACTAGCCAGTTAAAAGAAAGAGAAATAGCTAAGCAGTATTCAGAAATGTAGGACAGGCTATTGGTTTACGTTTTTCCTGTGTGTACTGTATTGTCCCTAATTCTTGATGCCTACTAAATGGAAATGGAAGAACTGGTTCAGACTGGATAAGAAAAAATGCCTTGGTGCTTCCTCAGTGTTGAAGATGAGCTAAGACGAATTCTTTTAAGGTTTAGAATATGTTGTATACTGCTGAAAACTCTGCTCTAGTAGTGTGCTCTATTTTTTGAAAGTAAGACATTAGCCTTTTCCATTACACTGTTTCATACAGATGGGAAAGGTTCAAAAAGACTAATATACAAAATACTTAGGAATGTCTTAAAAACAGAACAAAGAATGTTTAAAGAGTGCATGGCACTGAAAATCAAGACAAAAAATTAGATACATTAGAAATCAGACTAAAATAAGAATTGAATGGATGAGAGGATAGATCATTTGGAAACTGAACTGAAAAAATTCCCACAGGACCCCATGGTGAAGATATAGCTCGTCTACTGCTTCTCTCAATAGTATTCGGACTCAAAATCCTTAGGAAATAAATACGATCTATACCACTAAGATACTGAAGACTCCTGATGAACAGAGAAAAAGATGAAACACACGAATTGCCTTCCATTCTGTTTCAGTCTTCATTCCTTCTCATTGTATTTTTCATGTACTCTTTCTCCCACCCTGTTTGTTTACAATGTCTTGAGAGCAAATACATAGAATAAGGCTAGCCCGTTGGAATGAGAAAGTTCACTTCAGCCTAAAAACACCCTCTGAATGACAAGCACACAGCCAACTGTGATGTTTTACATTGGGGAAGTTTTTGACCTACTCGCTTTATTTTGATGATCTTTCTCTGTCCAGTAAATTCAATGTTTTGGGGAGACACTGAAGTTGTTTTCTGCTGTTCACTTGCCCCACACCAGTAAGCTGATATATGTATAATTTATGCAGACATCTGATATCTTCAGATGGACTAAAACTACTGTGCAGTAATTACAAATCTAGAAATTCTGGATAAATGTAAAAATAATTAAATTCCTTCAGACAGCATTTCCCATCAGGGAAAGGGAGCATGCCCAGCACTATTGTGGTTTATCTCCCTGGTTTGTCAGAAGCTGGAAAGCATTCCTACATTCAGATGTCTGCAATAGAAATAATCCTCTGGTTTCCGCAGAGAAAGATTTCCGGTCAAAAAGAGAACAATTTTTGAACACCTCTGTGTAGAAAAAAAGTCTCTTAATACATTTTGATCAAATCTTACAGGAAGGTTTTGTATCTGTCAAATCTTTAAGGCAGGGAGAATTTGTGGTATTACATTAATTGCCTTTTTGTGAAATAGAAGCACCAATTACCACATAAAAATTGAATTTTCCCTAGTTCTTTCCCAATTAATTTTTCTGTTCCTAAGACTCGGAATTAGCTTTGTTTTTCTGACTATAAAAAGCAAATGTCAACATAATTTCAGGCAGCTCAGCAGAATTATTCCCTCATCCTTCATCTTTCCTCAAAGTTTTATCCTTTTTAACGCTAAAATAAATATCAGGCAGAGTTTTGAAACCAGTGTGGTTTCTCCTGCTCTTAATATTACTTTCTCTCTGTTCTTACAAGCACATGAAAAAAATCCTAGCCAATTCTGCAAGTACACTGATTAAGTTAAAGTAACTGTGAATTTGACTATTTGCATTTACAAAATGCTCAGCATAAAGCACACAAGGTTGTGCCCTGATGTGGTTTTACAGTCAGTGGTCCCACAAACTGAAGAAAGTAAGGGATGCAGCTCAGGTTTAGATCTTCCTCTAGTGAGGAAACCTGTATCGCTGAGAATCTGCAGGGTAGTGCCAGTTTCCTACTTGACTTGAGTTCAGCTTCTTATAAACTCTAACTTCCTATAAAGGGATTTTGGTAATTGTCTCCCTTACTAAAATCTGACCAATTCTGCTCTTTTCAATGCAGTGTATCATTAAGAAACCATAAAAACAAACAAACTGACAGACATAAGAGAAAAAGCACTTACAAAGAAAAGATTCTTAATGTTTGAGGTTTGGTGAGTTTTTCTGTTCTCCTTCCAAGACTTTAAATGACATTTTCAGGCCAGAAGGGTTATTAACTACTTAGTTTAAAGCTCTTAAAAATCCAAACACTGACTGGATTAAGTACAAGGGTGCAAGGACACGTTTCTGCTTCTTACTCCAGCCCCTCCCACGTCTGTTGGCATGCATGAATTAGAGCTGAATCTGATTGTTGTGTTAAATCACAGAGTACCAGTGCAAATGAACTGATGGCTCCAGGTTATGTATACACCCACAGTTCCGCCATTGCATCTCTATTATAGAAAACTCTGCTGATGTGAAGTAATCAGAAGTTCTGAGGCTATAGCAATAGCAGCATCAGCATCTTGTTTGTTCCCATGCTCTCCTCTGACAGGTAAATCGCAAACATCACCAGCTCTGCCATTTGTCCAGTGATGGGATCAGGTACCCTTCCTATGACCAGCTTCTAGTAGATTGTGTGCAACACATCAGAGTTATTAAATCATAAGTTAATATGTTTGTACTTCTCTCTCAGGAGGTTTTATCACTTCATAAACTTGTCTTCCTAAGTATATAGTAAGACTGCATTTACACTGAAATGAAAAACTAGCAGGAATCTGACATTTTAGCGCATGCTAAAATCAGCTCAGAGTGGAATGTGAGGTAACCCAGTAGTCCCTTCCTACAGTGAAGTATATTTGAGAAATTAGCAAGGCAGGAGGAAATCAGCTAAGGAAAAAAAAAACTTTCTAGTAAATGTGATAAGCCATACCATAAGATGATTTTTTTTTAAGTATTGTGCTTTGTCTATTTCAATGTAAGCAAGATGAGCTTTTCTAAAGATAGGAGATATTAGATCAACATGATGTAGAAAAGAGACATTTTCAGGTACATAAACCCCCGTTCACAAACAGTGAATAGATGAGTACTGTTAAGCTAAGAGCAGTTGGGAAAAACTTCTATAGTGCTTATATTACTGACAAAAAAATATGGCAGGCACCTAGGGAGGAGAGGGTGATTCTATTTAGAGAAGAAATTATAGGGTAGGAAGTTTTGGGGGCCTGGGAAAGTTAGGGAATACATAGATATGCAAAATCTTTAAGTATTTGGAAACCCAGAATTAGATTCATTTATTTGACTGGACCTAGCAATCTAAAATGGACCATAAATAAAATCCAGATCCAAGTACTCTTTTAGATCTCTAAAGGTCCTGAACACACATTTGTATTTGGTGACTTACAACATTTTTATTCTATTGAGAATGAAAGGAAGGTAAGCATGTAAACCACCATTAAAATTCATGTTGGTATCTTGATGTCAAGTGTGGAATTAATTGGAAACACTGGGTTTCCAATGCAGGGATTTAGTTAGACAAGATTAAATCTCTGGATTTGAAACATCAGTGAGATTTCCCCTTTGCTCATTGTTTTGTGATCTAAAAGAGAGGAACAAACATGCATGAAACTCTGAGGATAAACTGTACCTGAACTAGACTTTGAAAAATATGCTCGTTTCCTCACGTTCCCACCCCCTCAACAATCTTTGACAAGATGATGTAAAGCAGCATTTACCAACAACTTGTAAGAGATTAGGCAGTTGTCAAAAAATATGTCAATACAGGCTTCAGTGATTGCTTCCTGGAAGATTTTAAAGAGAACCACTAAGCTGCAGCTGGGTTTCAATAGCTCTCTACAACTGTGCACAGCTGGCCAGATGCTATGTTTACCAGTATTTTTAGTTCTGGCTTGGTACATGATGACTGAGGTGACAGTAAGGCATAATAACCATTTTTTTATCTAGACACATTATGAGTTAGATGTCATCCATTATGAACCAACCTATCCCTCTCTCTAATTTTTCTTCATAACTGTATGTTGTGATTCCCACAAATAAAATCATAATTACTGCTGCTTTTGTTTAACATTATTTATACTTGTCAAAATGATAAAGTCTCCCCTGGTAACAATGCTCACTGCTGACTCGCAGTACAGCTTTTATACAGTATGTTTCAAGAATTGAAGGTTTTCTGTCTCTAAAATAAAGCTTTTTCCACTGTATAACAACACCAAAAAAGTAGATGAGCAATGCATTCCTTTTTTTTCTTTTTTCTTTTTTTTTATGATGACAGTAGTCTCATACATACTTTAGCTTAAGCAATTAGCCAGAACTTGAGATTGTTTATTTTAGAGGAAATGAATGATACAAAATACTCTTTGAGAGAAAGACAGTTATTTATGAAGGAAGTACCCCAGGTCTCATTTCTCCAAGCAGAGTGGAAAAGAAAGCCAGTTTGAGGCTTAATTTCTGATTTTTTAAATTATTATTGTCTTATAATATTTTATTTTTGTCTTGCTCATGATTTCCAGCTCTGCAATTGCTATTATATCTGTGCCTAGAGAGGTCTGGCCATCCATAAGATTACAGGTACACATTTGTAAGAAGTTACCTGTGTAACTTCTCTACTGACTTTCTTTTCAGCTTCCTAGTTTCTACTTGCCAAGGAATTCCCAAGTTCTGGGAATATTATCCATGCTCAGGAAATAGACAAGTAAGGGTGTAACTGGAAAACTAACAGCTATCAAAAGGAGGTCCCATTCCCCTTTCTTTCAGCTTCCAGCCGCTGTTCTCATCCCTCCTTTACACCAACACCATCACTCAATCAACCATACAGTGAGACTGTTCATGCAGTCAAACCAGAAGAAAACTGTTTTTACTCTTCTGCTTTAATTTTCTGCTTTTGGGGTTCCTGTGTCAGCTTACAACATGGCTAGATAATCACCAGAGAGGGCAAAAGGGAATCCACAGGAACAGACTGAGGGTAGACAGGCTCAAACTTAATATAAAATAAGAATTAGTTATTGCTCAAATACTCCCCCCCTGGGCAACAGACACCTCGTTTCTTACTACATAACACTCGTTTCATTCAACAGGAGGAGTATTTACCACTCATCTCTGTTTCAGAAACAGCACTGAGCACTGGAGATCGGTTGGTTTTGCAGCACGTGCACTATTTTTCAGCCAGCTCAGTTCTCCGCCTGTTCACCATGACACCATAGCAATGAATGAGGCCCAGGATGACTGAGAAGGGAAAGCAATAGAAGTAGCCACTGAGAAGGAGGACAGAGGGCAGGGACTCATCTTTTCAGTAGTGTGGCCCAGGAGAATTGAGGGTTAAATATTATATCCAGCAAGGCAAGAGATTAGACCAAAGGAAGATTTAAGAAATAGTTTGGACTGCTCACTGTAATCCGAAACTTTCAGTGCTAAGTATAGATAGACCCAGCCAAAATCACCACATTTGCAGGAATAAAATGTAAATTTTATGATTCAAGCATGGATTCAAAGCTAGTATTTTTTTACCTGTTTTTCTTACATGCCCAACCAGTATCCTTAATATCACATTCTCCATGTAGAGAAGGTTGAAAACCTACCAGTGAGCAAAGAGCCAGGCACGGCATGCCAAAGTCTTCTCTTACCCCAAGGGCCATACTCAGTACCTTTACAATTAAAGCAGATATTTGGTTGGCCTATGATACAATGTAATAGAAAGTACTGTGATTTTCTTCAACAGGCTGTATACTCACACAATCCACCATCAGATAGCGTGAAGTTAAATGCAGTTCATTTCAGTTTTTATTATGAAATCTGTCTCTTTTCAAGGAAGATCATTTGCTGCAGTGGTATTTCTAGGTGAAAAAGCATACAGCAACAGCAAAAAGTAATCAATTTGTAAGATTTTTTTTCAAACACACAGTGAGATTATGACTGAAGGACCAAATGTGCTACTTGCATGTCAGATAGAATTCTGAAAAGAACATGAGGCAGCTTCCCAGTTTCCATTTCATTTAATTATTTTTCTTTTGTGAGAAATGAAACAGTAATTTCTAAAAACCATTGCTGACTCCTCCTGTCCTTGCACAACAGACCTAATCACTAGTGAAAGGGAAGAGAGCCACCACCCTCTCTCTTCTGCAAACATATAATGCAAAGTTACTTCACAAAAATGTTCCAGTTTGATACAAGATCAGAGAAGCTTTTAAAAGGTGGGGTGTGTGTGCATGGAAGCAGCAGGGAGAGAGATTCACCTTATGGTCCTGTGTAATGCAAGCCAGAGTACAATTTTTTTGCATGAGCAACAAGACTCATATCTGGGGAATGACAACATGTAAGTTCAAATTTGTTTTGGAGCTATGGCTATGGCTAAGCTAAGTGGGAAACAGAGCATGCTGAGGCCTTGTCATTGCAGCATACCTCGGGCATTTATTTTCAGTAACTACTGACCTGGGAAAGATTTCAAAGAACAAATTAGACACCAGCTTTGCAGAACATGTACTAGCACTGTTTAAATTACAGGTCATTAGAGCTTTTTACAACACAGCTGAGTTTTATTTCTTCACATTTTTGGTTTCCTCCTTGAAGCAGTGGTATTTTAGCATTTGTCTTGGAGGAGATAATGATGAAATTAATCCTGTTATTGAGCTGCCACTCTCTGGAAAGATCATTTCACATTTGTAGAGGAGTGGGAACAAATCAATCTGCCTATCGATTGATTGAAGGTGGGTTTCGTAAGCAGCATTCTAGAGGGCAGAGAAGATCAGAAGGACCTTAGGGAAGTCAGCATCTTCATTGCTGTCAAAGTGTCTATTTTTGTACCCTGAGAGAACTGAATTGTTAAAGAGGAAGTGTTCCTGTACATTTGTACACTTTTTTAATTATTATCCTAATTTGTTATTAAAATTGTGGGTTAAGACAATGAAATTAAATTTATCTTATTTTTTCCCTAGAAAAGACAGATTTTCTACTGAACAGACTTACAAAGCATTATATTTTTAATTTCAGAAGAAATTCATCATTTAAAGAGAAACTGAATTTTAAGCACCTAAACACTATCTATAGTCACTGAGAGAAAGAAGCAGTCTAGAAGTTAAGTAAGAACTTCAGCACAACTTATTAATCTTTGGGAAGGAAATATAACATATAATAATAACATATAATAATATACAATAATACAATAATATTTTTTTTCTGTCAGAATGCAAAAAAAATCAAATTCAGATTAGCCTGGCTCTCATAAATGCTCCAGTAAAATATTTCTGATAAATTGGTACTTCGTGATTTGGACTCACCTGTTCCTTTCTTTTATGTCAATATATTCTTTGCTATTTCTAAAATAGGAATGCTATAGCACGTGTGAGAATGTGTTTCATTTTAAAGGAATCCACAACAGTCCTTTTGATGTTGTGCTGTACCTATTAATGAACACTATGGCTTGTCCTTGAAGTTTTAATTAACTTCCCAGGAAACTGACTTGTATTTTTATTCTCAGAGAACTACATTCACAAAATATTTAACATAAGGTTTTATAACTAATTTTAACAAATGAGAAAAAAATTTTGGACTGATAGCATGATGATATTGGCATTTTTATCTCAGATTTGTAGAGACTTTTAATGTACCTTGAAAATGAATGATCTGGTGACCAACCAAGATGAACAACTGCATGCTGAGTAATTAATTGAGTAGAGTTGTTTCTGTTTGTGAAACTAAGATGAAGTTCAAGGATAACACTACTTTCAACAGAGGTCAGACATATTCAGCATTCACAGAAAAATATGGAATAAAAATCCTTAGCTTTCTGGAGCCAGCAAGAGATTTTCTATGAGGTTTAATAATGAAAAAAAAATAGACTTATAATTTTTTTATCTCTGCTTTCTTTTCTCATGGATGGTATTTTGTAACCATGATCCCAAATCAAAATATTCACAGTTTCTTTTGGTTTTAATTTTTATATTGTTGTTTTTATAGTAAGTGTAATTTTCTGAAGAGTTAGCCTGAATTACTGCAATGCAAATGAAGCAAACTGGAGTTTAAAGGTGCATAATGCTAGGACAGAAGGCTAATACATATAAAATTAACATCATAATGGCTGGAGAGCTACCTTTTTGAAGTGAACCTGGCAGGTAATGCTATCAATTACACAAAAAGAAGGTGAGATACAGTGTGTGCATATGTTATGAAAGGACAGCCTTTGTATATTTATTGCTTATGTTCTTGCTATAACAGGCCAGTTAAAGAAAATATGACAATATTATTTTTATTAATTGATTAACATGATCAATTAATAGTCATTAATATGAAGTAGTACACATTTAAAAAGAAGGTCCTTCTACTCACTGGATGTAAAAGTGAAACATTACCAAAAGAAATTAAAATACATATCTTCAATTACTCAAAAATATAAGATAATGAAAAAATGATATTGTTACATAATTTTCCAATTAATATGTTATCTGAAGTTTTGGATTGTCAATTTATGGGCTTTATTTTTAATTTTACTTTGGAAAAAAATTGCTTGCAAAAAGTTTGGAATTGTTGAACATATATTCACCAAATGAATACATAGTGAAGTTAAAAATGAAGTCACAAACTAACACTCAAAGTCTTTTAAATTTTGTCATATTTACAAGTACTGTCTTGAAGGGAAATATTTTTCTCCACTGTCAGTTGTAAGAGAGTTGTGTTTTTTTCCTGTTGTCTTTGTAGAATACCTAGAAAAAGGTAACTGATCACGCCTTTTAGATTTTGGATATGAATGCAGTGTAGACTAAAATATGAATAACAACACCATTTCGGACCAGAAACAGTAATAAACTTTTAAAACCAAGCAATTAATAGTACAGTTCAAGATGAACTATTGTAAGCCTCAGAACTATATCTTTCCTCCTAAGATGCACAGCAAATATTCTGTCAAGAAAAATAACTACAGAAGACAAAAAGGAAATATGCAGAGAAAGAACTGAGAAGTACATATCAAAGCAAAAAGCTTTATCTGGAAACAGATGACTGGTTGGGAAATCTAAGTGCTGGAAGCTTTGCCCCAGGCCAGTAACCTTCTCCAATCATAATTTCCCTCATGAAAAGTCCTGTTCCAGAGGATGTCATTCCTAGAGCCCATTTGGGTTTGCTTTTTTGATCTACAATAAAAATTTTATATGAATGTCTTTGTATTCATACAGGCAGTGACAGCAGGTCACTTGGTCAAGACACAAAGTTTCTAGGGAAACATTTTATCTGAAAACATGTCATTTTTCCATATTTATACAAAAATTAGCAAAATTGCTTATTTCAAAGAGAATAAATTAAAGGAAAACTCAATATTTACCAATTTCTAAGCATTACCAGAATTATTCTGGTGACTTAAGGGGATGAGTTGTTAATTTTACTTTGAAGTAAATGTGATCAGCATTAGGACCTTCTTACTCCCTAAGTCTGGTATCCTGCTTCCACCAACTGAGGCTTTCAAAGTAGGTGTGTATACACACACATATATATACTCATGTACATTACCCTCTCCCCCCCCCCCCTTCCCCACCAAACACAAGAGGTTCTCCAAAGGTTATGCCTCCTATTTTATTATGTTGGCCCACAGTGTCAGATGCCAGTGTTGGCGGTATGGCAGTAGAGGTTGAACGTTCCTGCCAATATTCCATTACATATTGTTGCCATGCGACTGATGGCAGCAAAGAGGCACTCTGACAGTATGGTTTCTAATATGGACGTGCATATGAAGCAAAGGTGTGTCATTCAGTTCCTCCATGAAGAAAAAACTGCACCCATTGACATTCATTGATGCCTGCTGAACATTTATGGAGACCAAACAGCAGATGTAACCACAGTAAGGCAGTGGGTGGTACATTTCAACAGTGCCAACACCAACATGGAAGAAAAGCCACATTCTGGATGACCATACGCAGCTGTCACAAAACAAAATGAAGAGCGTCTTGAGCAACTCATCCATGCAAATCAGCACATTATGATCATGGTACAGTACACAGAACTGAATATTAGCTTCGGTGCGTTTAAAACAATGGTGGCAACATTGAAATATCAAAGTTTGCAGGTGGGTCCCATGAATGTTCACACAGGAGCAGAAAGAATACCGTATGCAAGTTTGTCTGGATCTGTTGAACCAATACAGAAGGTGAACCAATCCTGAAGGTTACAGTTTCCTGAATTGCATCATTACCAGTGAGGAGATGAGGCATCACCACTACAAACTGGAATCAAAATGGCAACCCATGGAGTAGTGACTTGTGAATTCCCCCTCAAAGAAGATGTTCAAGACACAGCCCTCAGGGGGTAAGGTGATGTGTAGTCTTTTGGGATAGGAAAGGGATGATCCCCCTGGATCACCTGGAACCTGGATAAACCATCAATTCTGACTGGTACTTCATGACGCTAACTAAGCTGAAGGCTTGAACTTTCAGAGTCTGGCCAGAGAAGAAGAGAACCTTCCTCTTACAACATGATAATGGCAGGCCCTGTACCAGTTTTAAGATCATGAAGCACATTGTCAATCTTGGCTAGACTGACCTACTACATCCAACATATAGTCTGGATTTTGTGCCTTCTGACTTCCATCTGTTCAGACTGATGAAAGACGTGCTGCATGGGCAACATTTTCCTAGCAATGATGCCGTAATAGCAGCTATGGAACAGTGGGTCACCTCTGCTGGTGCAGATTTTTACCAGGTCAACATGTAGGCTCTTGTTCATCATTGTCAAGAATGCATAGCTAATGGGGTTAACTATGTTGAAAAATAAAGTTTTGTAGCTGAGAATTTTCTCAATCAAGTAGTGCTCTTGTGCTCTTTGTATCTATTGTAGTTTCCATGGAAATAAATATAAGACATTACTTTGAGAACAACCTACTTATAAAAGGCTCTTTCTTTCACAATAAAGTGCACAGCTCTGAACTAATTCCATTAAGTAAGAGGAGGTCAAACATTCTTTCATAATTTCAATAACTGATAAGTTGTCTGCCATTCTCCTGTTTATTCTCCTTTTATCTTTCAGAGCTTCCCCCACTAATGCCCTTAAAAGTGCCTGTTCTTGGAAGCATGCTGAAATGTGACAGGTAACAGTAAACTTAGATTACTCCTGACAGAAGTATGCTGCTTGGGAACAGAATTGAATTATGGTTTTGGGTTGTGATCCAAATTTGCCAGTGGAAATCATTTTTAGATTTAAATCATCACTTCCTGACAGAGAGTTTTCATGTGTCTTTACTTAAAAATAAAACAAGACTGTATTTAGTCTCAATACATTAATTAAAATCAAATGGCTAAAAGATTTTGTCTTGAAAATGCAAATCCATTACCCAGACCTTTTTGTAGCCAAGTTTTAGTAACTGATTCAATGAACTGCTAACGCCATAAATTCCACACATTAACTATAAGTCACAAAATGAACAAACTCATAATGTATTGAATCTGAGTTTCAAATATACTTATGACATTTAAACAACTAAAATGTTCAGCCACTACTAAGAAGGGGAAAAGTTGTGAGGGGCAAAAGGACAGAACAACAAAAATCTTATTATTTATGTTCAGATTTCTTTTATTTACTTATTTAGATTTATTCTTTTCTAATAGAAAAAAATTGTATCAGAAGATATTTAGTGATTAATATTAAGAATTAGAAAAATCTCCCCTCCGTCTCTATTTTAAGGAGTTAACTTTGAGAATTATTTTGTTTAAATAGCCTTGTGCTAGGATTTTAACTTTCTCTTGTCCCACAAAATCTGGCCCATATGCTGAATGTCATTAAAATATAATATACTTCAAACTCAGACTTAACAACAGGAATTTAGTCACTGACAATGTGGGATGGTGTTACTTTTAACTCCTGAATCTTTTTGCTTCAATTTCAAGTCACCTGTATACAGGTAAAGAATGTTTTATGCGCAGTCCTGGAGAGAGAAAGGAAAATGTATCTTTACTGTGAAAGAATTTAGAAGAAATACTTTAGATACTCAAGAAAATTAGACAAATGTTCCTAGGGAAGAGTTCTTAGCTGCTGCCCTTCTTGGCCTCCATTTTACATAAATAATAATAAAATCCTAAATATATTTGTAAACTGAAAGTTAATGGAAAGTTACCAATCTATATTCATGTCAGATGATACCTGAGTCACCTCCTACAGCATCCTAATACCAGCATATATAAAAAGTATACCTGCTAAATCCAAGGCTATGTTTTTATAATCCTGGGTAGAAGCTGATATTTGGAAATTGAACTTTTCATGCAGAAACAATGCTGAAACATTCATCCTACAAAGCAGGCAATAAATAGGCTCACGATATTTCCACAGCCAGTACTGCTACCAGGTTTTTCATGGGTCCAAAATTAGGATAAAGGAGAACTAATTATTAATTTGTTTCACTCATTCAGGTTGATCAGTAGGATTTCTGAATTCTGGACCATTCCCACTGCATGAAATTAAGCAAAGATTAAGTGTTAGGTACGTGGTGAGTGCTTTACATATTTCAGGGGCAGGACAGAGGAGATTCTTCATTTTTCCCCACTGAAAAGGACTTCTCTTTCTGTAAAAGGAATATAATAGTCACTGCCACAGAGCCCACACAAATCTTATATGGTAGCCTTTCCATCAACACAAATAAAAGGTGAGCCAGTCCTGACCTTCAGAATGGTAACACACTCGAGAGAGTAGAAGACTGGTGAAACACTGATGAAAGAACTGCTGAACCATAGGTACCCTGTTTTCTCAGCAATCTCGTTTTCACAACCCAGTCAGCAGCCCACACTTAGCACAATACTGTGTTGTGCACTCAGGATCTACAGTCACAGTTCAAAAGACACCTGTAAGAGGGAGTTCTTATTCCAAAGACTTTTTATAAAATCATAGAATCACAGAAAAGCTTATGTTGGAAGAAACCTTGAATACCATCTAATTTCCCCCTGCCATTGGCAGGGATGCCAGCCACTAGATCAGGCTGCCCAGGGCCCCATTCAAACTTGAACATCTCCAGGCAGTCTATTCCAACACCTCACCACCCTCTGAGTAAAGAATTTCTTACTAAAATCTAACCTAAATCTTCCTTTTTTTAGTTTAAAACCATTCCCCCTTGTCCTATCTCTATCAGACTGTGTAAAAATCAGTCTTCCTCCTGGTCATAAACTCCCTTTTCTCATGCACTTTTGTGTAACACATGAATACTTTTGGACCAGGGGTAAAGATACAGAGCTCCTCCACCATTAGTCTGCACGATAATTGTCTTACTGAGTCTCAGATCCCTTACAAATTGCTTCCCTTGGAGCCCCCACAGAGTGTTCTGCTACTTGAATACAGCCTGAGAATTAAGGCACTGCTGGTGGAAGTTCAATGTGAGTGGGAACCCTCTAGGAAAAAGACAGCTGAGCCTGAATCTCTCACATGCATTGCAAAATCAGTCTGGGAACACAAGTCGTGCTTCACAGACTGAGGAAGACTAGATCTGCAAACTCAAAGCATGCAGCTTGATATCTGCTGAATGATGACGATTTGTTGATGTGATCCTTGTTAATCAAGGAATTTGTTTTGTGTTTTTTTTTTTCCTTTTTGTTTTACTATAATTAATTACACAAGAAAAACTCTCTATAGAATTTGTCTGTGAATAAAAAACTCCACTTAGTTACACTTATCTGGAAGGAGAACAGAAGAACCCCACTGAAGTCCAGTTCCTTGGGACGCCAAGCACCCACACTGCAGTGGAAAGGGAAGCAAATTCCCTCAGGAACACTTCAAGGATCACAGGAGTTGCACCATCAGTAAACACACTCGGGGAATGCCTTTCAGAGCTAGTCCAACAGGCAAGAGAACTTCAGGACAAGGAGTCCCAAGATGACTTTATATGTAAGAGAGAAGTCAAACTTTAAAGGCTAACCAATGGTGTAGCACTTCTACTCACCTACTAACACAGAGTTTAAGGAACAAAGAAAACAATTTGAAAACTGAGTCACTCTTGGACTTTCAGTACCTCTATGGTTAGACAGCATTGATCAGATTTTAAACAGTTGCCCAAATCTGATGCAAGTTTCATGTGAATCCTCTTGCAAATCTGTCTCAGAGTCCATCAAGGTTGCCTAGGAATTCTGCTGCACAGCCAGAAACTAAATCCCAAGATCCTAAAAACAGCTATGAAAATACTGCATGTTTTAGTTGGAAAACTAAACACGTTTTTCAGTTTATCCTGATAGTTAAAATAGTCGTTAAAGGCTTCCACGGATACAGAAGAGTGTGCAGCATGTATGTTGAGAGGGAGCGCGTCTTTCATTGACCCAAAAGTTTCTTTCAACTGAAAACAAAACTTTCAGCCAAAGAAAAGGTTATTTCCAATGTTTTATGACTTTAGCTAATTTTAAGAATCAAAACAAAAATACCATTTAAAAATGCCAAAACACTTGCTCTGAAAATTGCTATAAAATGAAATATTTCGATCTTTCCTTTCCCTTTTTTTTGTTTTGTGAAACTCTTGTAGAGTAGGAGACTATACCCACAAACACTCTTGTTTCCTAAAAGATTTCTCATTAATCCAGCGCTCTCTAAAGAAGCTTCACTGTTCTGCGAGTCCAAATACAGCTTCTTATCCACTGAACTATTCTTCCTTTTTAATACGTTGCTGATATTGGAATTATCCTCTCCCCAGAAAAGTTCAGCTGTGCTCCCATCTGATACTGCCTTTGAAGGCCTTTTAACTTTCAAATTAAAGAGAAGCTTTTTAAAACGAAAAAGAAAAATAACTCTTAAAAGCATTTGAAATTTTCTCAAGGAAGTCTTATATTAATTAAGAGGAAAGAGTTCTATTTTTTTTGTTGTTGTTAAATCAAACCTAATTATAGTGTCTGAAAGTACAGCTTCTTTGAATTCTCTTTTCATAGGGGAAGGGAGGAGGAGATCCTTAGTATTTTCTTTTTCATGTGAAAAAAAGTTTCGATCTAATCACATTTGGTTAACGAGTTTTAATGGAGTTTGTGTTCCTTGTATGTTCCTAAAAGGTATAGGAGAAAAATAAATGGTAGCACAAACGCCAGCCTTGGTGCAAGGAGGAGAATTCTAGTATTATCTGTAAACTTATAAGCGTGAATATCAACACGATAATCTCAAAGGAAAAGGATTTAGTCTTACCTGAAATATAATGATCTAGTCAGAATTCAAAGGCGATTGGAGGCTTCTTCTGCTGATCCTGCCCTGCATTCAAAATGGACGTGGAAACTGTAGGGCTGAGAGCCGTGCAGTGCCCACCTCTGCAGAACGAGTACCGCACTCGGAGCACGGCAGCAGTGAAGAGGCATTTTAGATTCAGCCCGAGCGACATTCCTGCCTGCACAGCTTTCAGCCTCTGCTAAATACCCCACTTAGCACTTCGAAGCCTCAGGGCAATGATGCCTTTCTCCCAGGCAGAAATGCTCCAAAGCCACGAGGGCAAAGAGTTTCACAGAGATCTCCTGGGGAACCACCATCCGTTTATAACCTGTCTATGACCTGTTAACATTGTGGATCAAGGCTATTACTGAAAACAAAAGACTTCCAGAGGATGTGCCAGCTCTGCAGAGGGGACACCAGCATCCACCAATGGCAAGGCTCGTCTGCGAGCAAGAGTTCAGTAGGGACAAGAGAGGGGTAATCAACTCATTTCACGTTGAAATAGCCTTCAAATTATACACTTGTGTTACTGACGACACTAAATGACAGTAAACCTATCCCAAGTCTAGAAGAAAATGTGGTATTTGAGTTGAGAAGTCCCCATGCGAATTCTTTCACTGGCTTTTTCTGCTGTAAGGGTGTCCTGACTTCATCTGTCTGAGTTTACTCATCTGTGTAATGAGGTTGACTGCACTTAGAAATATATCTCCCAGCAGCTTGGAAAGGGTCTTCTATTACAATGGCTTAATGTTAAAAAATGTTAATTATTACAATTCCCATCACTGCGCACACCCCAAGTAACTATTACATTGCAGAAACAAAGTACTTGTACTGGAATAATGGAACAACTTATCTGTGAAGGAACTGTCTTCTACATATGCCTCAATCTTCTCCAAATGTAGAAAGATAGCGAGCTGGACTTATTCTTTATTTATCCAGTTTTGAATTTTAATGAACAAGAATGCCACAAGTTCATGCATTTTTAAAAACCAAAAGATGAATTAGATTAATCCACTTTGCAGCCCTTCGTGTCCTAGCAAAAGGTTTTGTGGAAACTTTTAGGTAAACAGTGTTTATTTTAATTTAATTATTTAACTGCATAATGCATCCATTCCAGCTCAAAAAGAGGAGTGGTTAAAATACAGAGACTGGGAAGTTTAATATTGCTATGCACATTTTCAATATGTTCTTCAACAATTCCTTTTTTAAAAAGGCACAAACGTAATTTTGCTGGAAAGAATGAATTTTTGCCAATTTTTAGATTCAGAAGCTGATCTCACAACACATACGTAGCTGTTCTTTAGTGTTGTCATGCTTTTGTTCTGGAGAGATACAAGACTAATCTAATGTTGTAGCTTTGTTGAATTCATCATTTAGAAGAACTGTGAGCAGATTCAGTTGCTGATGAAAGGAATGAAGCTGCAGATACAGGGACAATTGCACTGCCTGGGCTGTGCACCGCCCCTGTGGCTGAAACAGCAGGGGATACTGAAGGTTGGGAGCATTAAATATGTCTGGAGTGTGAAGGTTAAAATAACTGCTGCTTTAAAATAGTAGCAGTCATAGGTTTACTGGGAGAAGTATGATGTGGCTGGGAGTATCCTGATGCTACCCAGTTTGGTGAGAATGCTACACTGTGCCCAGGGGCTGCTGCCTGCTCCCTGCGGATTTACGCACATCACTGCACTGCACTGCAGGCTGTCACGCTCACTGTCTTGTGAGCCAAGGGGAAAAGCACATGGGAGCATTCAGCATGAAACTGCTCTAGAAAAGCTGTTTAGTGAATGGGTCTGTGAAACGCCTGGGGTCTTACACAGGAGGTCTGGACAGCCAGGAAGATGAAAAAACAGATTTCCACTTTTTACCTTCTGACACCATAACTGCCACAGTCCAGTCCTTTGCTTTCATAAGCATAATGTCCACTCATTAAATCCTAATTAAAATTAAACTCTCTAACTCCCTCTTTGCCACCCTGCCTCCAGCTGTCTGGTTCTCACACTGCATTCAGCTCTTCCAGCTCCTCCTTGAGTCCACCTTCTCCCCAGCAAGGTGAGAGACAGGCAGGCTTTGATGCCAAAAGCTCTTAACAAGAACACTTCTAATAACTTTCTCATGTTCTGATATTTTTAGATGCTAAGGCAGAAGTTTCACTGCTCAAGAAAAGAAAGTAATTTACAGCTTCATGTAGAAACACAGCCACTTCCAGTTCATTTGTTTTTCATCTCGATTATCAACACGTTTGTCATCTCTCTGTAATTTATTCATTATCTTTAGTCGAGGAATGTGGAAGGGAGGGGTAGGAGTGAAGGACGAGATAAGTGCACTTGTCAAAATGTGAAACAGATGCTCTAACAATGATTGGAGACAATTAATGTTCTCAGTAAGTATCAACAGGCAAAGTCCATGGATTGCCTCAAATTTCTGCAGCAAAAAGAAAATGCAAATACAGAGGCTTTATTTTTCCAGGCACGTGAGAGAGGATGTCTTGTCGGTAATGAGCTGTCCTCAGGAACTTCACATTGCTGCCTGACAGCGCTGCTGCTCAGCTCGCTGCTGGCCCAAATGCAGGCATAGCACCAGGCAGGGACTGGAGGGCTGGGATCAGAGCTAACGAACCTGTCACCACTCCCTCCCTCTGCTTCAGGCTCAGCATGTAAAGCAAAGCACTCCGCACATGTTTAACCTTGAGTCGCTCAAAGTCAATAGCATATTAGGTTCACGTACAGCTGGGTACAGGCATCATGATTGCCAGGGTAGGGAGGTGGCTAGAAAAGGTCTTTTCTGTAATGGAGGTCTTCTGTTACTTGCTGAGGAATGACCCCACTTTTAGATATCCCTAAGAGGAAGGTCATTCATATGGTCTTGCATCTAGCACCAGAAAAAAACTGATGCAGCCACGGAGTCAGAGACAGGCTTTGGAATGTATTACTTAGAGGAATGCTGCTGCAAAAGCCAATTGCAATAAATAACTATAATAAGAAAGGGAAAAAAAAATCAATAACAAATAGATGTGATCTAATTACTAACATTTGTAATATTAGTTTATTGCTCCATGCCACATGTAGCTTTCATCTTCCCTGTCTGCACTCTGTCAATTTAATTTTCCCTTCTGCTGTTCTGTTATCTAAAATGATCAAACACCTACCATGCCCTGGAAAGTACACTAATTAAGAGCTGCATTTAAATCTGCCTGAATGTGCCTGTCATAAACTTAATTGGAATAAACATATATTTGATAAGATATTGTTTGAATTCTGCTCCAAGCCAGAGTATTGCCCAAATTTCTTTTTACTGGGTTATACTCTTCTTCCTCTCACTTTTCCTTCTTTTACTTCATTCTTCCAAGCCACAAGATTTTTTTCCATCATTCCCCAGCCCATAGATAACACCTGCATTTGTTGAAGGAACTTTTTAACAGAAGCTTTTAAAGCTTAAAGAACAATTTATTTATAATACATTCAATTATTTTTCTGCTAAATTTACTCAATGTTGGGCGAATAGCAAATGGATGGATTTTTCGTAGGAAAATAGTGCAAATACAAGGTAACTCAGGCATGGACAAAGGGCGAGAGTCACAGTTCAACAACATCTATCCTGCTGTTAAGAGGAGAGCCCCCAGGTGATACTTCTTCCACCTACTCCACAGCACAGGAGCATGCACAGTCACCGCGCCATCCTGCATCCTTTCAGATACCACACAGCTTAAAGAAAGAAGTTTCTTCACAAAGAAGTCCCACTCAGTCCCTCATATTTAACAACCACCAGTAAGCCTGTCCTCCAAAGGCTTGTTGCATGCAATATAGGACAATGTCATACATAAACCAGCACATTTTTACATGCTATGGAAAAGAACACTTCATTTCTTTTTGCATCAGGCTTGTAACCATGCCTGTTACAAGCAGGAAAATATATACATTAGCCCAACCAGACTGTAACCAGAGTTCACCTAATGGCACTTTTAATGGCAGTCACTCTTAATTTTCTTTTCAATATTCACTGACTTGATTCCAGCTAAGTATCAACACTACAGAAATTTAAGACAGTGTTTATGTTAGCCACTGGCCACTAATTCATAAACTTCGCGTATATGCACAGCCAGTTGGTGAGAGAAACTGATGCATGAAACAACAGGAGCACTCGAGTTTGGTCAGCATGTAAATCAATTATTACTTGAGAAAAACTTGGGAAAAATCCTTGTCCTTCTAACAGTACTGGGTTTTAAGTTCTGCGTGTCTCCTAAAGTGGCAAAATGTAACTAACCTAAGTAAAAGAACACAGCACACCAACTTGCCTCTCTAGTATCTTCTGAAATGAACCAGCTACCCAAATGCATGACTGAATTACATTCCTGTCACTGGACCTATATCAGGAACAAATTTCATTCAGGAGATGTATCATTCATGTAACTGCCGGGATATAATATTTTTAACCATGCAGATGTAACTTCAGAATTTGTACAGAGAAGCCAGCTGGGAAAGAGTACAGGTTTTCCCAGTCATCAGGTGTATGTGGCATCCAAGCATGACATGCAACATGAAAGCAGTGTGAAAAACTTCACCTTTGAACAAAAAGGGCACAGCGGTTCCATGGCATGCATGAAATGCGTATTTCTTCTCTAACAGTAATTCAAGTACATTGAAGAGGTAATCTAATTTTCATTTTCAGCACAGGAACATTTATTAGCAGAGTTAATAAGACAGTCTTTGTCAGAACATATCGTCTGTTGTCAAAATCTAAGGATTAACATTGTGTTGTAGGAATTGAACTGCTTTCCCATAAGATTTGCTATACCAAGTTTGTTTCATGCTCTGCTGGATGGCAATAAATAAATGGCAAACAAAGTTTAACAGAGAAGTTTAATTCTGGAGCATCATCTCACTCCAACATGGGTTATGAACCCTGATAATTGCTGCAGCACAGCACGTGGGAGGAAACATTTCCTTCCACCCTCTGCAAGCAATTAGTTTAAGCCCTGAAACCTGGCATTTGATTACCCTTATCATAGCTACCAAGACCATTATCAGAGATTCTTCCAAGATTTCCACAGCCTTATCACATTTCTGATTATGATAAGGGAACAGTAAAGTAAAGCATTCAGAAGCCTCTGTAGTAATCCAGATGAATTAGATTTCAGTACTAAGAGCTTGATAAGGAGTATGTTCTCCACTTGTAAATATGTAGACTTTAATAACCAATTATCTTTGATTTTCAGGAGATTATTTTTCTTGGATTCTGTCAACAGTGATTTTCTTTCAGATGTGCTCTAAGCTTCTCAGAAACATTCAGTTCATGGTTTCCAGACATTGGGTAAATGCCTAGAGGAAGGTCCTTTTTGTGTGATCTGTCTCCTTCAGTCTGAACTAATTAACTGCTACAAACGTGGAAAATATCCATTTTGCCATGGTGTTAAACTTTTCAAATCCTCTGTTTGGAAGATCAGAAAGAATCCAATGCAATTGCTTGCCACCTGGCTTCTTCATTTTTTCTCAGTAGAATTGAATAAAAAATATCATTTCTAATTTGAAATAAAACCGGAAACTAATTATTCAACAGTGACCTAGATGGCCCTTTAATTAATGCTCTGAATTCGCCCCAAACACAACTGGTTTGAATTACATGCTGGGTTGCTGCTCCTAAAAGTGGCAAGTGCTGCGGACTCCCTTGCAGAAGCCGGGAGTGGAGGAAAGTGGGAGGGTTGTTTTTTCGACCCTACAGCAACCCCTAATGTTGCTTTTTGGGATTGCATTGTTTTATTTAAAGCAATTTCACGCGGTTCTGGGCCGGGAGGAAGATAGGGGGTCACAGTCTTTTCAGCAGATCTGCAGAAGCGAGAGTGGAAAAAATGGAAACGTTCAGTATTCCCAGGAGACTCATAGGTGGTGCTGTAAGGGAAAACTATTGTCCAAATAATTCAAGATAGTATGTGTTTCATCACCAGAAACCCTCAGTGGTTAACCAGAGCAGCAATTTCCTAAGGAGCCCTGACCACTGCAAGAGACACGTGCTGATCTATATTGTTTTGTTTCACATGTACCCGTATGGCCATTCAAAGGTTTGGAACATTTCTGAATGCCTTAAAATGGAAATGTACACTCACTAAATCCTTTTCTCCCAAAGGAACCTGAAAATACAAAATGCAATTTGCATTTCTAGGGGTATTGAATCTTATTTTTATGAATGAAGAAAAGTTTGCAAAAATATATATGTAGGTGAAGGCGGGTGTCCTAATATGCATCTGCTGATTTCTCTGCATCTTACTTTCTTTATCTATTAAATTGGGTTAACAGTACTTCTGCACCTCCCAGGAGCACTGTGAAGCCTTACTCATTAAAGTTTGTAAAGTATTTTGGGAGCCTTGATTGCTGATGCTATGCAAGTGCAGAAATACATCACTTAATAGATATGAATGGCAATTTACCCTCAGCCTCAGCGGTGCTTGGTAAGGGAGTAACTGAAGAATATCAAAAGCTGCTGGCTTGGATGAAAGTGAGCTCATCAAAATAAATGATTTACCAGAGGCTTCCAAGAATGCTGCTTCCTACAGATGAGATGAAGAGTTCATCCCCTTCTCTGCTTGACAACATAGAATAAGCCATATCACTGCACATCACTAACAGTGGTTATAAGCATTCTTCTCTGTTGGAAAGTTTCACTTTATTGTACAGTCCCATTAGGTGATGAATTGAGGTCAGAGCGATTCATGTTATTGCTGTGTGTATAGAAAAGAGCTTGGCCCAAACATGGAAACAAAACAGACTTTCAACATGAAAAAGGCCTTGAGATAGTGATATCTGTGAGTATTGCCTTGTAAGAGGGTCTTTCTTCCCCCC
>JANHGO010004946.1:0-23927 GCA_024606505.1 Aquila spilogaster
AATACTCATGTTAAAATTCAAACCCAGTGCCCACATTTCCCTGAGTGCTGTCAGTTTTATGAGATGAAACTGGGAGCCTGAGCTGAACAACTAATAGTATGCGATGTGCACGTGCTGCCTTCCAACAAGTGTTTAATGATGTTGGGGTCAGTTTGCAACAGTTAAGACAATTACTTCTTTTTCTGAACTACTTATAACCTGGTGATCTCCTAACTACTTTTATTAATCTTGCGAAGTATTTTGGAAAATGAAGTGGTAAGGGAAGTTATTAGATTCAGAGCATTCAGCAACGGCTGAAATGCCATAAAGTCCTTTTATTTAATTAGCATCCCTTTTTGGTGTGTAAATTTGCAGACTACTCCTCTGTTCAGAAGTAGCTGCCCAAGTGGAAGTTTTCACTCTTGAAAGAACCTTGCGAATGTCATTTGTCATAAAAGGATCACACTCAGTGTATAGGCAGGGCTTTTGCACAGCAAATACATTTTTACCTTCAGAATGTGTTTTTTATTTTTAAAAATTAATCTGGTCTCCCTCTGTAATATAATTCCCTTAAAAATAAATTCTGCCCTTTACCCCTGTCAAAGAAATTCCTTGGTTTTGATCATAAGCCACATAGCATGAGGAAGACTTCCTGACATGGGTCATTTCCAGTTTCTGCTTGCGGGTCCATCTGTATTTGAACAGTTGAAGAGCAGGGTGCAGCACTGTGGACCAAAGGATGCAGAAAGATGATGAGAGCCCTGACCTTCGTCATGGGCAGCAAGAACACCCACGCACAGTGGCAAATACAGGAATAGCTGTGCCCACATCACTGTAGGGTGCTGAGAGAGGATTTAAGAGTGGTTTAAAGTGGGATCCCCCCCTTCCTACTCACCCCTTCCCTGTTCTAATGTGAATTTAGTGTTAGGATGTTTTGGTTTCTCTCCTTTCAAGTAGTTGTGCATGATCCTAATCAATTGAAACACTATTAAATAAAGTGGGTTCGCAGACACCATCTCTGTGTTGCTGTGGACAAGAAGCCTACTGCTGGTTAGTCACCCGCTTGGCTAAAGAGCATAACATCTTAAAATGTACTTGCACAATCTCCTGTTATGTGAGTTTGTCCTTGTTTTCTAAAATGACTTGTTTTAGTCTTAGCTCTCTCAAATATCTAAAAGGAAAGATGAGGCGGCCAAAGCAGAAAAGGGAAAAGTGGTGAAACACTTGCATTCCTTTTGCTGGAATGTACACAACCATTTTTCTTCTGCATTTCACTTGTTGTACTGCTGTTCCCAAGGAAAAACAAAGTTAAGTGCCAGCTTGCTTTATTAGGGAAGACAGATTGGTTTATTTCTGTCTTTTGAAGGAAGCTTTTACTAAAGTGGGCAAAGAGTCAGGAGTAGTTAAAGCTACTCTGCTCTTCCTCAGAGGAGGAAAGGTTCTAGACTTTGCATTATCTCACTCTGCGCTTGTCATCTGCAGAACTGAGGTAGTGCAGCGAGCTGTGTGGCTTCTCTGCACAGAGGGGTTGGTGGTGAGACTGCACATTCCTTCCAGTTTAGAAACTTCAGCTGGGCTCAGGACTGCTGCTCTGAGGCTAGAGCTATCCTGCTATCCCCAAAATGCTTGTTAACATGTCAAACAGACAAAGCTCTCCTTGTGCACTATTTAGTTTTTACAATAGTTAGTTTCCAGTTTTCCATGATTTGGCAAATACAGGAGCTTTATCGGGTTTGTCTTAAGTAAGTCATACACAAGTTCAAAGCATGTGTAGCATTCTGACCCAGGGTGTAATCTTTCCAGGGCTTTGTTTGTGTCAAATAGTGTGGTGATGGAGTATTGGAGGGGGTTGTAAAATCAAGATTAATTTAATGTTTATCTAAATCAAATTTGTTAGTCTCTTAATTCTGGTAATTTCCTGTGAAACGCTGTAGTTAACAGTGAAAAGAAGTTCCTGCACACTCATTGATTTGATTTTTCTTTTCATAGAAAACTAATTGCATAGGTGGTTTATCCTTTCTTACAATGATCAAAGCAGCTTCAATAGCTGTGATAAAATTGACAAACCTAACATTGAAGCATGGAAGAATTGCTTGAGTGAGAAATGGAGCTGCATTTGTGGGAGTAGAAGGGAAATTCTCCTTTCATTGAGATGAGAAAAAAATGAAGGAAGAAAGCCTCCTTTGCTTATTTAGCAATAAAATCTACAGTGTGCTGTAGGCTCATGCCAAATATGTTTCTTCTCATCATTACCACAAGAACCTATCTTGATTTTTTTTTTTTCTTTTTAAAGGTTCTCTTCTTAGATGCCTGACGTCACGGTCTTGATTTTCTTTCAGACCCTAACTGTAAACTAGAAGACAAGGTAGAAGATGGAGAAGTGCTAGACTGTAAGAAAAGGCCGGATGAAGGGGAGGAGTTAGAAGAAGAAGCTGTGCACAGCTGTGACAGCTGCCTCCAGGTGTTTGAGTCACTGAGTGATATCACAGAACACAAGATTAATCAATGTCAACTGACAGGTAAACAATACTTATCACTTTGTGGCTTCTTGCACTGTTCTATTTCTGATTCTCATCCTCTGTTTCTGATCTCCCTCCTCCTTTCTCAGTTATTTTACTCCTGCACTTGAATGCTTGAGTGAGACCTTTATAAACAGATTCTGGGACAGCATTATACTGTAAATGGGGCACTATAAATTTCCTTCATACTAAAGGATGTATGGATAATTACTGCATTGTCACTGTATTTAAAGTGTTCGTTAGCTGCGTGCCTGACTGCTGCTTGTATTTTCTAGAGTCATATTGTGCAGCTTTCCGTACTTTGCTTATACACATATTTTTCTAAGTCACTTGTGAACGCACAGGGTATTTGTAAGTGGGGTTTAAGTGCAGCCGCATAATGAATGAATTTGCACAATGGCATGTTGCAGAGCTGGGCTGGATGTTGCGTTAGTCTAATCTGTTAACTACAAATGACTATAAGTAATCAGTAACTGAAAGTTGAGAGGAATGAAGCAAATTGTTAGAGGGAAAATAAAATTGCAGCTTTAGTCAAGGGGCAGAACTGAGTGCTGATCAGATGCTACTGAGTTGAGCAGAGCTGGGTGAATGGACCTGTAGCCAGCCTAGGTTCCTCTTTGAAATTATTGTAGACAGCCCCCTCACTGAGGAAACCACATGAAATCCGCTGAAGTAGTTTTGCCTTTTAGATTTAGTAGGTCTTTTGATGGTACACACTGTAGGTCCAAACAGACTCTGTATCAACAGAAAGGCATTTTTATTTTTTATTACGTGGTACTTTAGTTTTAGCCTCTACAGTGTAAAATGTACTTATTGTGCAGTGCAGTTATGTTAAAAACCTTCTTTTATTATGACTTTGTAAACAAGGAAAGCCATCCTTCCCATTTGGGGATGCTTTTAGAAAGTGTGCGTGTGCTTATGCTTGGAGAGCTTTCTGAGTTATTTTTGGTTCCAGTAGATCCATAGGCTAAGTCCTGGCAGGATGACATAAAAGTCAAGTAGCAGCACTGCTATTGAGGGCGAAGTGTGAAAAGAAGGTGAGCAGAAGAGGAATAAGTGGGCAGGAGCAGAAGGAAAGTTGAGGAAGTAATGTGAATTTGTCAAATGGTTTTAATCCCAACTTCAAGTTACAGAAGACGAAAATCTGCTGCAGCAAGAAACGTTTACTTTTATTAATATATCGCTTTGCCTTTTCTTGCCTGTAAAATGTTTTTCTAACTTCAGATACAATCAGTTCTGCCATTCCCTAATCACTCCTACAAACAAAAGGAATGTATTTGTCAATATTGCTCATGGTTTCTGGCATTACGGATATTCTCTCTTGACTTTAAAAAACTTAAATGTTTTTCTCTCCTTTTCTTCATACCTCTCTTCTTTCTTTTGCTCTTTCTATGTTGAAATATTAGTGGCTTTAGCTTGTCTCCTCCTTCCCTCTCCCAGAAACCATTCCCCCTGTCCTGATCCTCTGGATCTTCTCTTTACTGTCTCAGATCCCATTTATTCATCCTTGTTTTTTCACCTTGATCTGATGTGGTTGTTTCTCCTTTCTGGTTAGTTAGTTGCTGCTTCCCCTCCCCACGTCTACCAAGTAGTTTCTCTGCTTTAAAGCTGCAAGCAGAATGCAGTCAACAGTGCTTGCACAGTTGGGTTGAGAAACTGAAGAAAAGCAGGTGGGGGGGAGCAGTAAGTAGGAAGAGTCCCAGAGCACTGCTCCTGAACACAGCAGTTCTTGCTGAGAGGTGTGTTGCTAAATGAGAGTGAAAACAAGTATGCTGGATTAGTCAATTTGGGGTGCATGTGTAAAGGCAGGAATACATGTATGATGTCAGAGGATGGGGGAATGAAAATGAATCTTGAAGGAAATTTTTTAAGTTTCTAAACATACCTTTGCTTCTCTTTCAAGGAAACTTGTGATAGTGAGTAGGTAGAGATTGGACTGTTTGAAAGCTAATGAAGTGGACAAAAACCTAAATCGCACATCCTTCTGGACTATCATGTTTGCAAAAACCCAACTGTCCTCTGGTTCTAAATATAAATGGCTAAAATACACCCTTAAGTTGAGAGAGGGGCCTGGATGGAGTAGTCGGAGTTGAGGATTTCTTCTTTCTCCAGCAAAAAAATACTAAATGGTTGGTTAGTGAGGTGAATTCAATGCAGGGTCCTAAGCTGCATGTATGGCCTAACACTAAGGATACAACATTTAGGAAAACCTCACTGGTTTAGATTATTTTTAGTTAATCAGTGACAAACAGTTGACAGCCAAGCAGCTTACCTTTCTCTTCTGAAGCACAATACATATTTGACAAAAATAGAGTTTGCTTTTAGCATTTTAGGCAAAATCCCTGGACTCTTGCCTTTCTCTTGGACTTCCACCAGTGCCTTTGGGTGCCATGCTCAGATTCAAAGTTTTCAAAAAAAGTCTTACGATGGAAGAGTGGTTGCACCTCCCTTTCTCATCACAATCTTCTGACGCAACAGGGTGTTACATAATTGCTCTGGTTGTCTCCTTTTGGAGGAGTCCCCGTGAAACTAGTAGACAACCTAAGGTATTTGTCTGTCACTAAGTTGTTAATGAAAGGCAAGAGGTCTACCAAAATTTAATATTTTCTACTATACTCTGTTCTTTGTGTCAACCATGTTGTCTCTGGAGGAGAGCAGAGTGTATCATCTATAGTGATGTATGATCTTTCTAAGCTTGGCCTCATGTCAGGTACTGAAGATTTACCTAAGTTATCCATTATGTAGAAACGCTAGGGCTGTCAGCTGTCAGTCTGAAGTTCACATTTGAGTTCTGAAGCCCTCCAAACCCTGATTTTTCAGATGGCTGAGCCAGCTGCAGCTTGTCTGGATTTTACTGAGCTTTGGAGGTGCTCTGTGAGATGCATAGGGAGCTGCCCTTCAAGAATTTATGAACTGTGCATGTTGGCCCAGTTGCAGGGTCATTTTTCATACAGTTATACTGGGTAAAATCAACAGTTATGTTGATGGAACAAACAGGATGGCAAAACAATGGCTTAAGACAAACCTTTAGTAAAACCCTGAATATGAAACATGAGAGTTGAGTGTTATGGTGTCTTGACTGCCCCTAATTCTACCAACCCTGTAACATGCTTGAGAATGGAGCTTGCCACTGTAGGTTCTCAAATTGATACTGGGGCTTCTAGTTTTTGCATTTGAAAATGTTAGATGTGTTCTTCTGAAGCTTTGACACTTCAGTGGAAGGAGTAAAATTGCTTTATTGAATCTTCATTCTGCACTCTCAACCAAAGACAGGAATGGGAAGAAGGGAGCTGGTTTATTAAACAGTGGTCCCAATCTCTTAAAATGTCAGTCACCCCCACCTTTTCAGAGGATAGTGGAAGATGAGTTACTTACAACTCTGAGATTTAGCTCTCGGGATCTTGAATTGCTGTTCTCTTGCAGATTTTTTTCAAAGGAGAAGAAAAAAGTTCTCCCCAACTGGTTCCTTCCTGTAATCTGTTGTTTGAATTGAACTCATGTTCTTTTTCTAGAGGAGGGCATAACTGCTCTTTTATCCTAATGTGTGCGCTATTGATCTTTTCAATTTGGGTCTGATCCAATATCCATTGAAGTCAATGAAAAGATTCCCATTGACTTCAATGGGAAATGGAACAGGCCCTTCATCAGCTATTTAGTAATATTTTTTGCTATCATCTGAAATTCTTGTACTGAAGCTTTCTCTGAAAAGGTGATGATTTATTTATGTTAATTGCTGACAATTCCTGTGATGTTTGTGGAATACAGATAATGGATAAACAGGGGAAAAAGTAAAAAAAAATTCTTTGGAATACTTGTAACCAAGGGCAGATAAGATGCTGAACTGTATTAATTTAGTCATTACAAAAGATTGGCAATAAAAATATGGATTTAATAGTGTTTCTGTCTGATGTTAATGCTTTTCTCACTCCATCCTTCCTGCAGTGTTTCCATTTAATAACTCATGAGCCACTTACACATTGTCATCCTCTAAGTTGTGTATATAAGTAAAGGATTCAATTAGCACGGCTGTGAACCTGATGTCCTTCTAGTATATGTCAGTTTGGATCTCACTGTAGGAACATGCATGCAGGATCAAATGTGGTGCATTACTGATAAACCCTCAGCTGCACCTTCTCTCCTTCTGCTAACAGGAAAAGAAACTTAACCTTTTGCAATGCTGCCATATATGCTGTTGGTGGGGCACATTTGTCAGACACTTACCCTAATCTTCTGCTTGACTTATAATCTCTTTTCCCTGCACAGTGCTTTGTGCAGTTTATTTCACCTTTCAGTTATCAGGGATTGTACTCCATGAAGTCTCCCCTGTATACATGAGAACTGCCTCTCCGCTGGCTGACTGTGTTCAGAGGCATTCAGCTCAAGCCTGGTCCTCTTGAAGATCCTGTAGGATGCTTTGGCATCAGAAGTCTCAGTCATAACTGGAATAATACTAGAAAAAGGAGCATCATATGGTGCTGTCTCGCTTACAGTCAAACATGCAGTGAACATGCCAGTCTAGTTGGCTGAGGTGTTGAATAACTCAACAGCAATGGACGTGCTGGTACACAAGACTGCCATCCTCCACCTGAATGTCAGTAGACCTAGCGCATGTTACAGGACTTCCCTACTAGCCCCATTGGCATCACAGGCTGCAAAACATGTCTGAAAGCAGGGTACTGAATCATATGCAGTCCTAGCTTCAAGGCTAAGGGTGTTCTGAGGTAAAAAACATGAGGTATTTCTCCATTGGGGATATTTATGTTACCTTTAGGTGATTAGGTAGACTTCGTTTTGTGCTTTGGGCTCTAGTTTAGTGCTAGAGCTTTGACAAGTTGACTAAGTATGTCAGGTAGAGCTGAGAGCCATTCATGTTATTCCCTAAGTTGTTTCTGATGTTGAAAAGGTTACTGGCTATAGCTGTGTGTCCCCTGCCAATGAGGAGGTGCAGTCCTGCTCTCTAGCCCTGCTCAGAGATTATTCTCGTGTGCTATCTGAAAATAATTCTAGCAGATATATCGGGGACCAGTTGTTCTGAGTGCTGCTCTCCACCAGCACTGGAGTATCAGTAGACGGGGAACTTCTAGCTAAGTCAGTACTTCTGTGTTTCCAATTATGACCAAAATTAATTTTCACGGATATCATCCTCCTGTGTGGTTCAGAAACACCTTCTTGCATGTCTAGAAATAAGAGGTTGTGCTACCTAACAGCTTTGCAGAGACAGCATGCACCACGAGTCATCAGGACTTACCAAATGGGAGGTAATAGAGATTCCACTGTAATGGTTTCCTTCTCTTGCCTCTTTTCTCTTCTTCCTAGTGCCCAGGAATCTTTCATCTTTCTGAATGAGTTGGTAATGCCAGGACTACCTCCTTCACTAGAAGACTTGAAAACTTTCCAGGGGATTTTGTCCCAAAGGATGTATGCTGTGCACAGTGAGACTACAAGATAAATCTTGTGAGCACTTGGCGTTGTCATGCTTTGATATCCTAGCTAGATTTGCTCTTCCTGCTAGCAAAAGAATCCTAGAGCTGGCCAAATATATTGCAGAACTTGCCATTGTTTTTTCAGTTTCCACTATCTGTGTGGAGAAAAGATACATGGCAAGGGTCCTTGGTCATTTCTGCAGTACAGAGAAAAATCTGAGCTTGAAAAAAGTGCTTCTGAGGACAAGGACCCTAAGAAGTTAAATATATGATGCACCAAAAGCATATTCATGTGCCTCATTGCAGTTAGTGGCACACTGCCAAGCACTGTTTGCCAAGTACAGTTACTTCACTTGAGAGAGTCACCCTGTTTTCTCTTGAGAATTCCTGCACCAAGGACTGCATATGGATTTTACATTAACCATTTATTGAATGAAAGACAAACAGTGCTTGGGCTGGGGACTTGAGCTTAGGCCTCTCTTTTTCCTTAGAGGGCTTCCCAGTTGCTGTACTACAGAGACATACTTCTACTTTTCCATTTGATTTGGACCACAAACTTCTGACTTCTCCACAAAATTACATTGTGTTTGACTGAGACAGTGGAAAGCAGACCCTCTCCTCCAGTTTCCTGTCCCAGACAACGCACATGGTAGTTCAATGCGCTTCTTTGAGTTTGCAAGTTGTGGACTCGCATCCTTTCAAAATTACGTGGTCCAGGACCCATATCTGCAACTCCAAATCCTTGATATTTGGGGAAAAGGGGGAATAGGTTGGTAACTACAGCCTCTGTCACCAAAGGTCATAACTTTGAATTCAGAGAGCAGTGTAAAGCCTGTCAGTGGACTTGGATGGAAGATTTATATGCATTACAGAATGGCCAAGGCCTGCTAAAATCATAGCAATTTGGACAATCTGCCATACAGAACTTCATATGCAAAACCGCATGCTCCTAGGGAGGATAGATGAAGGTCTTGATAATTGTGTTCTTAGATTTTCGTATCAAAATTCTGTATAAATACTTCTGTAGGTACTGCTCAGATGTGGAGGGAACTTGTATATGCTGGAGCTGAAAGCTGTGAAAGTAGGCTGCATAGCCTTCTTGCTGTTCTTCAAAACCCCTGTGCTTACCTTGGAGAGACAGCAGATCCATGATGAACAGCCAACATGGGCAAGGAGGCATAAACTCCTCCCCCTTTTGCTTGGAAGCCATTAATCTCTGCTCTTGAGATTATTAATCAGTCATAAAACCAGTAGATCGTCACCTCCTGGGTGTTTTAAAAGCAGCCTGTTGCATTTCCTGAGTTGTCTGTTTGTGACCTCTTGTAAATGAAAGCAGCTGATGTCTGTATCATGGAACTGTTATTTTTGACTCAGGGAACCCCCGTAATAAACCTGTTCAAGAGCATTAACTGTAAATGCCAGAACTCTTGTTCTGTTTGGAGATGGAAGAGGAAGGAAGTGGTGGTGTCTTCGAAGGGGCTTTGAGTGCTTCCTGTATATCTTTCATTGATTTTTTTTTTTCCTCAATTTTGCTTCCTATTTTCCTCTTACTCTAGCCTGATTTTCCATCTCTAAAAAAGGCAGGTGTTTCTTTTAGGACATACTGGCAAGGATAGCTTTGGTTAGCTTATCTACTGCATGTGTCCACCAAGGACTTTATACCATGTGAACCTGAACTCCCCACGTAACAGCAAGATACCGGATCAGACCTGGTGTCCCTGTACCAGTGGGGAAACTGCTGCCTTGCTGAGTACCATGGACAGAGACGCCTCCTCACTGGCCCAGGAAGTCCTGGTCTGCAGCAGAAACCACTCAACTGGAGACTGTAGTTCTCTCATTGGCAAAGGGTTTGATGTAGGCAGCCCCAGTGCAGTGGTTACCAGGTCTAGTTCTTGGTACAACTGTCTCTCAACTGTCTTTTACGTTTAAATAATCTAGCATCATGTATGGGGCTCTTAGGGCTCATCTTGCAGCGATCCATGGTTTACTGGGCAAATGGAGTATGGCAGCAGAGTTTGGCCAAAGTGCTGTTACACATACAAGGTATCCACTCCTGTCCAGAACATGAATCCAGTCATCCTGGGATTTGGACATCACACATTTGAAGCATGCTTTTGATCAATTCTGCTCAAAGCTTCTCAAGTAAATACTCTTCCATTGAAGATAAGGAGTGAATACTGAGGACAACAGTACAGTTTTGCAGGTTAAAAGGCCCCATGTGCTTGTCACCTAGAGTCTGTTTTTCAGCACGTACTCAGAGGTTTATGTAAACAATATAGTTTACTTCAGTGTCTCCTTCCCAAGTCATGCTCAGCAGTAGGACTTATGGTCATAGTCCTAAGCTATACCACAGGACATGTCAATGTGGTGCTTTTTTGACATAGGACTGTGAAAGCATCGATTAGGCATACCTGACATGCCATTGTGGGTGAGTGCAATAGCATTAGGCTCTGGGAGGGGCCATGATAACATTATAATTAGTTCCTCTTCTGGCTTTGGTATTTTGTGGTTACCAAGCTAGCTGTACATCATTGTCCCTGTCTCCAAGCACTGACTTGCCCAGCTCCGTAGCTTTTTCAGACTTAGTTCAAGTGCCTCCCTGGCACTCTGTTGAAAATCTGCCCTAGCTAGATCCAGAACTTTGCTTTATTACGTTGACAGTCTGTTGCTCCTTTTATTTATAGCCACTGCTGGGTGTTCTAAAGGTCAAGCCGTTTCCTCACAGAGCATTTCCAAATGGGCAGTACAGGCTATCTCTTTGTGTTACCATTTGGCTACTGTGACTTTCCCATTGAATATTAACTTCCCTCTCCCAGCGCTCGAGTGACATCTCCCGCCTGTTTCAGAAGAGGGTCCAATTTCTGAGATCTGCCAGGTGATGACATGAGGTAATCCACTGACCTTTATCAGGCATTGTGTAGAGGACGTAACTGCCAGAGCTCATTCCAGTTTTGGGAGAGCAGTACTATAATCACTATTTGATCTATGCAGCAGAAATTCCTAATTCACATTGTCCAAGGAAGACGGTTGCCTGCAGGGGAGAGAAGGGAGGGGGCAGGGATAATCATCAACACTGGCACATATGTGAAGAAGAAAAAATAGTCATTACTTACCCTATGATAACTATGCTGCTTCCAATTACTGTTGTAATCAATATGGATCCTGTGGCCAAGCTTGTCTTGCTTTTCACAGACCTCAGTAATACAGACTTTGAATTGTAAAGCTGCTGCTGATACAGGGTCATAGCTACCCTGACCTTTACCCAGTACAATGGGAATTCATGTGTATGATTCTAATAGACACACTATTAAAAATAAAATAATGGTTGTCTTGCATGTATGCACATACATATACCTACAGTCCGTATTTACTACAGGGTTTCAGAGAATCAGTTACCGTAGAGTAAATACCTGTTGTTTATTCTATGCTTCTATTTTACTGGAATATTTATAACATATTGTCAATGTATTACAGAATGGGTCTTGTTGCTATGACAAATTAGTCTTTTTAAGTGGTGAATTTCCTGCACCTTCTAAAATAATTTTCTTGAAATACTTGCTGTTTTTATTATTGGTGCTTGCTTTAATTACCATTTAGAAATGAACGGAATGGGAGGTACAACAGATTATCATTACTTGTATGTTCAGCAGTTAAATTCATAGCTTGAAAGCCAAATGTAACAAAATGCCCCACAGCTCTTTAACACTTTGCTTAATACAGTTGTAGAAGAACCTTAATTCATGTTTATACAATCAGCTGTAGAGTGTGCAGGCTTCCAGGTGATGTGGTAGTTCACTAACACACCACCTATGTGGGCTCAGTTTATGCTCTCAAGCATCATCTGGAGGGTGTAAAAAACCTGCTTTTTATGAAAAAAGAATTGTTAGAGGGGAAAGGTCCTTAAAGACGTTCCAGTCCCTGCCTGGTCTTGGCGTAATAACCTGTCTGAGATGGTCGTAAAATCACTTCTGCTTCCATACTGTGACTCTGCTAGTTAGAGGGAATAGCATTAAGACAAAGAGAAAGGACATCTTAATTCACCTATGGTGTTCTGAGCTAGACCTTGTGCTTTTTGAGAAAGACACCTATTGTATTGAATACACGGTTGTGGAAATCCACTGTGATGCTCAGATAGAAGTACAGTCCTGGCACAGGGACCTATGGAAAACACTGGAACCTGCAGTCCCTTTTACTAAAGCGCCTCTGTTTTTTACAAGACACCAGATATGCCATTAATTCCAGCTGTTCTTCCAAAATGACTGATAGTTGAGGCAAACTCTTTCTTAATGTGAACCCTTAATATTCCTAATTTTATATCGCTGTACTTGTACAAAGAGGTCATAGTCCTTAGCTGGGGATATCATTTGGGAATGCTGTAGTGTAACTGAGATCTATGACCTCTTAATAAGCATCAGGAGAAAGAGATGGGGATCATTCTACAACATGCCCTGGGGGTACTTTCCCTTCAAGAAGGCAAGCTGGAACTGTTCAACTTTTTTCTTTCTTTCAGTTTTTTACCTTCAGGGGGAAATTGATCGATTTGGAGATGATTATTCCATAATCTCTGAATTTTTCTCTTCTACACTGCAATGGGAACTCCTTGAAGTTTAAAGGGGTTGTGTCTCCTGTGTGCACTGTGGAATGAACCCAAGGAGTTTATGGGGACAGCAGTTCTCTTAGCACAGTTAGTGTAATAGTAGGCAAGTTTGGAACTAAAATGCCAGGAGGGTCGGTGGACAGAAAAGGCTAAATTTGTTATTAAATTTGGCTGACTAAGCATGATCACTTCTCTCAGTGGATGCTTCATTTGGGATTTATTTTGGGGGAGAGGAAAGTGGGGTTTTCCCAGAAATGTGCATGTATTAAAGACATGGTAGAACTGAGCGTTATCATGGTGAATTGAAGCAAACTAGAAAAGGTGAACTGGCAGTCAACTTCTAAAAACTCAAACTTGACAAAGAGTATTTGACACGGATTTAATAATGACATGAAATGCCAGAACTTTATCTGTGGAATTTTGGTTTAAATTTACTCTTAATAATATTATCAAAATCATGTTAAGTTTATAAATGTACAAGAAAAGTGATTTAATAATTTTGTCTGTAATATTTCTGAAGCACATAAAATGCAGTAAATTATTTTGCCTTTATGTAAACAAGGAAAGCATGCTTTCAGGACAGGGAATGAACTGGAGTGCTTCAAAATGTCTTTTGAAATAGAAATCTACGTAAGATAGTGCCATGGACTGGCACTTGGTCGATATGTATAATATATGGGACTTAATTTTAAATTTCATAGAAATACCTGTCACTGGTTTATTGCCTCCCTCACCGTGACCAGAACTGGTGTCTCTCCTTTGTTTTACTGCTGGATCCCAGCAGGAAGTGCAGTCTAATGACTGAAGGAAGGTTGGGTGACTCATGCGGGGGAGGCTGGAGAAGGGTCAAGTTTTTCAAGTTCTTCGCAAACCTTCTACCAGCTGTAAAAGCAAAGCATAGGGAAGTGAAACGGCAGTTGCTAATTTACCTTTCTCGGACAAATGCAGTCTTCAGCATGAGTGCATAACCATCAGTTTTACTGTTAACACATTAATTAACATCAATAATTTTTCATATGTGTGCATTTATTTATTATTGCTGTTGTCTGGCTTCAGTACGTGGCCAGAAGTGATGCTTGGATTTTTGCAAAACACTGAGCATGTTTGATCTTTCCTGTAAACTCAGTTTCTAAGCAACACATCCTTTGTCCTGAACTATTTTAATATGTCAATAACCGTAGGTTTCTGTATGATTCTAATTATTCTTCTAAACTGCATTTGAAATACTTAAAGCAGTTTTAGTATTTGCTTTTTCTGTCATGTTATGATTAGAATATTTTGCATTACAGGACAGTCTTTCCTTCACAAGGCATCTGTGTAGCCTGACTGGAGAATGTTTTTCAAGTTATGTCCATCAGTTGTTGGCTGTAATCTTTGCTTCAATGAAACCAATGGAAATGTCACTATCGTGTTTGTTGAGGGCAGTATTTCTACTAGTGAGTTCAAATTCTCATTCGATTGTATTATTGCTTTCAGGATTCTTCTCCATGGCACTCAGATCTCTTGCCCTTCCAACACTTTATCATTTCAAAATAGTCAGCACTTAACTAACTTATTTCCAAATAGCACTTCCCAAACAACTGACAGGCTGTGGTATTAATGTGATAGTTGCAAGCAGTTTCCCATGGCAGGTTAGTCTGAAAGTAGAAAAGCTTCCCCTGTCTGCCATGATACCAGGTGCTCTCAAAAGCAAAGGCTTAGAAAATGGAAGAATGCAGTTTATCTTATTAAAATTAGATTCTGCCTCTTTTGTGACTGTATCCACCTGTCATTGTCTTTGATTTTCTCTTGTTACTTGGTAGCTTATTCTTGCTACCGAGGCTCTACTTTTCTGTTCTTGTTATCTTTATACTTCCCATTCTCTTACTGAGTGTTTCTGGAGGTGCGCTTTTATTTCTATTGCCTTTTCCACTGTCAGCAGATCAGGTATCCCTGCAGCTCTCCCTTTGGCTGAGAAGGGTGGAGATGATTTTCTCTAGTGCTGGAGTATCCCACTGCTTCTCTCCTTCTTGTCTGTTCTCTCTCCTATTTCACTCCCCACTTTTCTGCTGTTTGTATCTGTTCCCTTTTTGCCTCTGGGATCTCTAGAACAGTGCTACTATTCCTGTTGGGTACTTCAGCAAGAATAGCAGACTGAAACTCACTCAATATACTCCTTTCATTCTACAGCCTTTGCTGGACTTGAAGATGTTTTTTTATAAGAGCAAAGAACATAGATGCAATCTCAGGTCTACAGCCCATCTTGTTAATTGCACAGTCATCCATTGCAACAGTCTCATTCTTGATTTGGTCACTTTTTGATCATGTTTATAAATGCTCCAGCTTTTGTGTAATATTTCTTAAGGAATGTACCATAGTGGATACCACTGAAAGTATCACAGGAAGTTCCCAAGTGGTAGGAACCTTTACCTCTCATAGCATGGGGCAAAAGAGTGTTTGGTATTCCACAGAACATATGTTTTTTGTCATCTCAGTGCAGGCATAGCTGGCCCTGAGTTATTGTTGAGGGTGAGTTTGTGTATACTGAGTTCGCTTCATGAGAGGCCTATACCCTTTTCTGTTGCATTTCAGTTATTGGACAGTGCCTGAAGTGCTTAAAAATTGCTTGTGCAGTTTTCCTCTATGGGCATGGAAAGAGGCCCAATACAAATTAAAGGCTAAATTCTACCTATTGCAAAGTTCATAGGCTTGGGTATGAAATCAAAGAGAATCTCCATATGCTGTGAGTCCCACAGATTTTTTCATACAATGTTACTGAAACCACACCTCAGTTAGTGGATCTGATGCTGTGAGGGTGGTAAAAGGGGCTAGCAGATGTAACTGATTAGTAAATATATGTTCAGTGTGTCGGTATTGTTCTTTGCATGTGGGGCAAACCTTATATTTGATATGCCTGTAAGAATTGCACAAGTCCTTTCATTCTCTATGCTCCAAATCATTTTTACAACTATTTATCTACAATACCATGAAATGTAGCCAGCTTTGCAGAAGGCAGCAGCTAAGACCCATGAGACATAGTAGGGGGAGACAGGAAGCTGGCCAAGAATAATGTGGCAAACCTCCTGCTCTTATGAAAAGTGCCACAGGATCTCTGCTGTCCACAAAAAGCAGATTGCACTGCAACTTTTAAGATGCGAATGGGTGGATTATTCCACACATGCATTGCCAAAAACTGGCTGATGCTTTGTTTTCCAGGTGAGTAGTACTCATGGGAGTTCCATGTTTCAAAATGGTATGACTCTTGTCACTCCTTCGTTTCAGAGGTAACTGACAGCACAAGCTCTTTTACCATACAGAGAGGGAGGCTGGCCCTGATAACCTAGCCATAGCTGTAAAAACTGTTCCGCATGCAAGGGCTGTCAGTCCCACATGATTCTGAATCATGGGGCCGAGGAAGCGGCTCAGGGTAGTGTTTAACCCTAACGTCGTATCCTGGCCCTCCCTTTTCTCCTCACCTCTCTTCTCTGGGAGCTCTAGCACAATATTTTGACTTGTGGGCCCAGAGGGTTGACTGTGTGGCAGACGCTTAAAGTAATTATGGGCTTACTTATACATTTTACTGTCAAATTACGTAATTTTCGATAGAGGGCATAATGTATGCTTTCTAATACACACTCGTTGAGGCTTGGGGTTCTGCCTCTTACTAGACAGCTTAAAAATCAAACCATGTGTTGTAACAGACCCCGGTACATTTGCCATAAAATGCATGCAGCATTCCTCCTTTGGCTTCCATAACATTCTAGGATGTATAAATACAAGATGCTCTGTGGAAGAAAAGCTAGGATTTGAAATCTTTTACTGTAATATGTAGAATGTGTTTACTAAACTGGGAATCTGTTAGGGGTACAGGAAATGTTGTGTATTTAGGTAGTCAGTATGCTCTAAGTGAATTGAGACATGGAATAATCATTCTTCCATCAGCCAAGTGTAGTAAATGTGGTTTGCAATCCAAATGTTATTTGCATAGTTTATAGGCTTGCCAGCTATTCTCTTAACAATGAGGTATATAGTTTTATCAGAACTACATGCTTACTTCTGAGGAGGGGGAAATGGGAAGAGCAGAGAATGACATCTTTTACAAACAAATGAAAAAGAAAATTAATTGTTTTGCTATTGACTAAAAGTAAGTTTTAATTACACATTGCGGTTGCATTTGGTGACGCTGAAACTGCAAAAAATTTACTTTGAGTGTAGAAATGGTTCTTAACATTTCATCTACTGCTTTTTTTAGGTGGAAGAGAGACACACTTTTCAGCAAGCATCTTTTTCTATAAAAAGATTTTGCAACTTTTGACTGGGTCTAAGTTGTTCGTTATAGTATCCTCTTTCTCCTTCTTTCTTATACGTTGCTTAAAATGCTGCATAAAAGATTCTTCTTTCTTACTGCTTCTCAATAAGCAGTTAAATCAGATCGCAAGAAGAGTCATTGTGAGTTAATTAGATTGCATATTAGCTTTAGGGACATGGCTCCGATATAGAACTCTTTAGTTGCCTTTTGTATAATAGTGTTTGCCCGTAAAGGTGTTTTATGTTAAAATTCCAATATAATTATGTTGTATGTTTCAATTAAAAATACTCTTTGCAATTAGCATTTTTGCTAGCATTTCATCAGTGAGAAACACGGACAGTCTCTTTTTTTTCCTCAAGAAACTGCACATCATCTCCTGGATCCAAAAAGTATCTATTTTTGTGCGTGGATAGCTAGCCTACACCAGTTAAATGCTTCTAAAATAACACGTGTAATGTTATATTATTGTGTAAGTAAAGACTGTAGCATTCCCCTTTTCCAGACCTTATGAGCATAATCAGGCATACCATATTTTAAGAAACACTAAGCCTGTCTGAGCAAAATGCCTGCAGGATCTCATACTTCTCCCCCTATTTCTATTTTTTTTTTTTTTTCTTAACATGGACCTGGCTCAGATTTATGTAGTTCATTTGAAGTTCATGCAGTAAGTGGATTAATCATTCAAAGACAGATAGCTAAATAAAGTTACTTTAGCTTAAAATTTGCAACTCCAAAACTGATCTCATAAAATGAGTCCTTGTAAGTTCTTTGGCATGATTCTTCTGCACCCAGTCTGGACTGTTTTGTATGAGCGAGAGCAGGAAGGAGGAAAGAACAAAATTCCTATTTCCAATCGAAGGCATGCTTGGTGACTTGTTTTCTCCCTGATATTTAAAATTAAACCCACTCACTAAGCCAACTTTCTTAGCATTACCAGAAGTACCACTGTTTTCTCTGAGCTGAGGAAGCATAATGAAATTATTCCCAGACTGAAAGCCAATAAACTTCAGACTAGAATTTACCTTTACAGATAAAGGTAAGTAATTTAAGAGAATACTAACCTTCTCCTCTCTGCCTCATTATTCAAGGCCACGTCTTTCTAACTTCTTGTGTTCCCTCCCCACTTCTCATTTATTTTTTAAATTTCGTAGCTTTCTTCCTTTCTATATTACATTTGCTGAGAATATGGAAGACTCTTGTGCTGGTAGAAAGGGAAATGATGTAGCTATGTGTTTCATCTGCTGTTTTTTTAAAATAACTTACAAGTAGTAAAAATCTGAACATCAACGACTAATGTTTCTCACTTTCAGGACTTTTGTGGTATGATTATTTGCCTGTCCTTTCAGAAGATTCATAAATGAAAGAACAGACGTGGTCATTCAATACAGATTTGAGGAAGAAACTGGGGAAGTGATTCTACTTGATTGCCGACAAGAAAATTAATGCAAGCTATTGCTCCCTCATGAAGAAAATAGGTTTAAAGTCCACTCATTTCTTCCATTGTTAAGCCATGAGTAGATTTTAAGCTATTTAAAATTACTGATCCTGAAAAGCCAACCTACATGAGAGAGGTTCAGAGAGTGCATAGTTGAATGTGGAGGGGACCAGGTGAGAATAAAGGAGTTAGACAAATTACTGTCACTTTTCATAAGTAGTTACTTATAGTCAGAATCCTCTGCTTCATGTAGATAATTAGTAACTTCAATGTTTTCATCCAGAGAAAGGCATACAGCTTTTTTCTTTTTTTTTTTTTTTTTAAATAATTTTGAACTTCCATTTTGCAATGACTGTTGAAGAAATACTGAGTATGTGTCTCTTAAATCCTGTCTGTCTGGGGTTTAACTCCCAGTGTGACAGTACCGTTTTGCCTTAGGTCTTTGGTGTATTTATCCTCATGGTGTCTCAGAAAGGCTAGGAAGATCTAAGGGTACTTAAAAATTAAGTAAAAAAATGAACTTAATCACTTAAGGTGAGATGCACGTGCTTGCATCCAAAGTTGTGACCCTGAAATGCTCTGCTCAGCTGTTACCTCCCCTAAAAGACACCTTTCTGGCACACTTAATGGTCTCTTGTCTCAGCCTGAGCCCAGAAGTACCACTGTTTTTCTAAGCTGAGGAAGCATAAAGAAATTATTCCCAGACCGAAAAGCAGTAAACTTCAGGCAAGTATTTAACTTCACAGACAAAGGTAAGTAATTTCACTGAATATTAACATTCTCCACATTGCTTTGTTCTTTTGCCCATCCCACAATCTAACACTTTCCACTACTTCTTCTAGGCCACCAGTGAAGGGAGCTTTTGCATGTGAAGTGAAATGGTATGCCAGGGAATTGTTATTCAGGAATGCTCCACTTCCAAATTTGGGGCATTAAGATGCACAGTTTATTTTAAAAGAAAAAATAACACACACAAAAGACATAATGATAACTCTACCTTGCCTGTTCAGATTGTTCTTAAATAGCATCATGAGGTTAAAGTGCAGGAAGATCCTCTGTTACAGCTGTGAGGAATGGAGGATGTGAAGAGGAGGTTCTTTGTTCAGTGGTGTTGCGTTTCTCACTATTCTTTGCCCTCTTCCCCTTGGCTTAGGTGGGAAATAGGAATATATGGCATTCCCGGATGAAATTACTGGTACAAAGCAGACCTACTAATTTAATTAGAATTGTAAGCTAGCCTTTTCCTTATACTAGGTATGCCAGTTAATACTGTTACAGAGAAGCAAGTCATGGTGCATGCATATACTACCAATCACTCCCACAACAGATTTCCATATAGCTGTAATAGTACTGGACTGGTTTCCATGTTGTCCTTTTCCCATGACAGATTATACCATTGTATTTTGTATACAAAATGAATTCTTGTGAGTCTGAATTTAGGCTTTGTGGAAGCTGACTGGGAAGTAAGATCTGGAGGTATAAAACTTGCACCAACAGTGCTTTGCTACAAGGTTATATATTGATTTAAACTATGGGATCCTATCCATCAAAGCTTCTATTTCAGAAAATGTTTTCTGGGAAACTTTCTTTATGAAAAGTGTAGCAAGCCCTTCAACAAATTGCTGCTATTTACAGAAGTGTATGTTTTATTTGAAATCTCAAATACCTATCTGCAACTCTAGGTTGAAGGATGAGACTTTAAAGATTAGAGGGCAACATCTGTTAACTCTGGCTGTTTTGCATATCTATATAACATCTAAATTTGTTCAAATGATTTGAAAATAGGTATGCATAAAAGTATACCCAACATTTAGTTTACTGACCATAATGTGCTACTCACTGAAATGAGATTATGACTTGCAAATGGATCTCCAGTCTAAGTAATTTTGCAGACATGTAAAATGTCTTCTGTGGAAGAAGTGAAAGGTTGGCAAAACATGTGAGTAAGGTGGAGAATATGATTGCTAAAATGTTTAATTGCTGAATAAATATCTTAATAGCTGAAAGGATACAGAGGTGCCTGAGACCCATGTCACTTTGCACTGAAAACTAACAAAACAGTCCTCTGTTCCTCCACCCTCATCACTGCTTCAGTTTAATTTATGAAACTTAAAAGATTTAAATATTGGCATGAATAAATGTGACCAGACAAAACAGTAAACAGGACTGTATCTCTGTGCTTTTAAGTGATGCTGAAAGCAGAACTAGCATCCAAAATGAGGGAATAGAACTCTGGATTTCAATGAAGTCACTTCAACATACTCACACAAAGATTAACCTTCTCTGTAAAAGTAGTAGTTAGGTATTACTGGGACAGCCTTCTTTGGGCTTCTATTTGCTGTTACTTATTGCTGTTTGCTATAACAAGTGAAGTAAATACCTGAGGAAAGGACGTTGTGCTCAGTGTAATAATCAGATTGATTTGGGAACCTAAGCTGAATCTGTTCAGAAACTCTTAGTTCATAATACGCATGTCTGCTGAAGTACAGGAAGGCTGAGCACAAGCAGATAATGAACATTCAGGTCCCTGTATTGCTGAAGTTTCCCAGAATTTTGCATTGTGGTCTGGGTATCAAAAGGAAAGAGGGTGATGAAGAAGAAAAGCTTATTGCATAGAATGGAGTAGAATGGATCTTAGTGCAAAGACCCTTGCAGTAGTGAGCAGTAACTGTGTTATGTCTGTATTGTATGGTATAATGCTACGCAGACATAGTTTAGGTCTCTAAGTAAGAGTGTTGTATTAACTTTTGAGTAAACGACTTCTTCTTAGGATGCTGCTTCAGTTCCAGGGCTGGCAAGATCCCCAGTAACTTGGGTATTTTGTTTGCTTTAATGCACAGTGTGGATGTGCCAAGTCTGTGTATTTGATTTGCAAAGGACAGAAATTTACTGGTTTCTGTTTAATTTGCTTGTTGATGTTTTATGTTGTCTGCATAGTGTGACAGTCCTTTCGTAAGAGTCAACTCTTTGAAATACGAATTTCTGTAGGAAACAGTAGTTTCACACCTGTGTCCTCTGAGCTTGGCAGGTTACTGAATCCAGGAGACAGGTTTTCAATCACTGAAGGTAGAGGTGTAGTTAACTTCACATGCATTGCTCAGCCTATTGAATTTGTCTGTTTGCTATTGGCCTGCTGTTAAGTTAGGGGAGTGTACAGGTACCTTTCTGAACAGGGAGACAAGAGTTCGGTCTGTTAGCAGTACTTCTGTGTGTCACACCCTCATTACAATGTGTTTCATTTTATATTCCATTTTTCCTTGTTAATTTGATCCTGTCAGTAGTTAAAACCAGGTAATTTGATCTAGAAATGATGTGAATCATCTATGGAGAATTGAAGCGAACGGAAATTTAACATGAAAGAGAGACCTGTCTTGCACCTGTTTTTCTGAACCAGTATACAGTGACCCTAGAGAAGTTAAACAAGGAATTTTCTTTTGAAAGAGAAGGAAGAAATTCTGCATGATATTAAGGAGAAAAGAGCCTCAGGGAGGATCTTTCAATCACTGAGCTGACAAAATGCTCCAGAGCAGCACAGTCCACTTTTAGTGTCACGTTGAAGAATGGAGACACAGTTCAAGGGTGTGCTATTAGTATCGCCAGCCCAAACTTCAAGTGTACATGTGATGGAAAGGACCCTGCTGTAGACAGCTAGCTCAGCTGGTGAGTGGTAGTAACTTGAGAATACTAACAGGTCTTTTCTTGAGATCTTATTAAAGAGAAGGCTCAAAAAATTCTTGAGGAGATTCAAATCATTGATTTATTTATCATTATTTTTAAGCTGGAGCACACTGACTGTCTTTTAAATATAGAAAATGAAAACAAAAGAGAATAACCTGGTGAAGTATAGGCACTGCTGCCATCTTTATTATTATCCTGTGCCTCACTCAGGTGGTGTTCACAGTTACCTGGACTACTATCAGACTTATGCCTCGAGGACATCTACAGTGCTCATGAGACAGGGCTTTATAGAGCAGACTCACACAGCACTCTGCTTCAGAAATGAAGTGATTGCTGGCCAGGAGAAATCAAAAGGGAGCATTACATTACTTCCCACTGCAAATGTGATCTGGACCAACAAGCTGTAACCTGCACTGACAAGAAAATTAGCCTTGCCATTGTAGTTTAAGAGGGAAAAGCATTTTTGGGTAAGATGTAAGGCGGTTTCCCTTTGGAAGTGTGGGGGACTGCCATGTTATCAGAGACAGGGTGAAGCTCTGGAGTGGGAAACCATAGAATGGTTCTAGTTAACTTTTTGAGGCATCCATATGTCATTCATCAGATTTGCCTTTTGTCTGTCTGAAAAAGGAATAAACAAAGGAGATGGTCTCCTACATAGTTCTTCTCAGTGAAGTAGATAATCTTGGTTTACTGAGCAGAATATAAAAACAAGTCATTCTCGGTGGCATATGCCATAATGAATGCTTGATTTTGAACATCTGAGGAGTACATGCCCCCCCCTCAAAGCCACACTGTCTGAGTATGACACCCACAGTTTCCATGACCGAAGAGGCTGAGAAAAATGTTTTAAGGGAGGAAGTCTTGATGCCACGTCAAGGTAGGCATTTATAGACTGCATGACAAAAAGCCCTGCGTGAGAGCAAATAAATACATCAGCTTGTTTTTTCAGTTTATAAAACTGTGTTTGCCAAGGATCGTAAAAATGGGAGCAGTAATTGGGATCAGTATACAAATGCTATTTAAACTCTCCACAATTATTCCCTACCTCAACTACAGCTTTCTTCCCCATGGCCTTTCCTCCTCTAGCACATTTCAGCCAAAACACAACCCACACCCAACTGGCTCTGCAGCATCTAAACTGTGACAAAATAAGGGAAATGGAATTCATGCAATTGGAGATTTTACAGAGGGCGTCTGCCAGCTTTTCAGGAGCTAACCAGAGGAGTGTTCTTTGAGTAAAGCACCTCAGGAAATCTGTCCTCTGTCATGTATAGGCCCCAGGTTAAGTAAGACTAGTGGATAAGAGCAGCACCGTAAGCTATGGCTGAAAGGAATCTGAGGGTCAAAGTGGATGATGAAACACAAACCAATGATGTTCCTGTATAAAACTGTATTCAGTAATGGCATTTCTGCATGTTTCATCAGCTGAAGTTTTGAAGTGCTTTAAAGATGAGATTCTGTAGGACAATATAAAGGTAATCTATACTTCAGTCTATACATCAAACAGTGAGAGCCTCTGACATCACACAAGAAGTTGTTTGGCCATTGACTTTTTCTGGATAGCCCAGAACATGGAAACCCAGCAGGACCACAGCACACCACCACAGAATTCAGGCATGTTTGCCCCTCTGGAAAGAGTCCGTGTGGTCTTTCTGTGCCTCTGGGAACTAACCGTGACTCACTGCCAGTATGCTGGACTGGGTGTTGGATGGCTCGTCTTCACCTAAATCTTGGTCCTGGCAAAACACACATACATCATTCAGTGTCATTGACAGAAATCAGAAGAATGTGATTCTGCAGGCCATTTCTTCATGTACACAGTCACCAGGAAGGGTGATGTCGGGAAACTGTGTGGCACCCCACAAGAAAGCACTCTTGGATGAGCAAGCAGTAGTCATCTTAGGAGGAAAACAATACATGGAGTCACTGTATGACTCCATACATTATTTCCTCTGTGCCCATGGGACCGCAGATGAGTCAGCAACAGTTCATGGTTTGTAGTAACAAA
>JANHGO010004947.1:0-23923 GCA_024606505.1 Aquila spilogaster
TTTTACCGCCTCGGTGCCTGCAGGGGTTGGAAACAACAGTCCCTTTTTCCTTTCTTTTTTTTTTTTTTTTTCTTTTTTTAGGGTTGTGGGTTTGTTTGGTTTTTTTTTTTAGAGAAACTCAAGTGATTTCTATTTATTAGCGGGAACATAACTGTATCCACCTTTGCAAAAATATCTCCTTCTATTGCAGCTAAAACTTTGTCGCTCGGATTTCCACGTAAACCCTTCCCCAAAGCACGTGTCTCAGATTAGCTTATGGCTGGCTCAATAAAATGGTTTGTCCCTAGCTCAGCCTAAGAACAGACGGGAGGATCGTGCAATTTCCTCTCCCTCTCTGTGTGTATATGTACCTACATATATATTCCACGCACACACACGTATACAATAATCACAACCGCTGGTATGCAATGGTATGCCGTCCCAGCATTTTGCACAGACAGAGAAAGGCTACCAGAGCAGCGTGTGGAGACTCTCCATGGCTCCCTACCAAAAAAACCATTACTTAGGCTCTGCTTCATCTGCTACGCGCACATGCGAGAACACATGTGCACACACATGTACGCGTGTGTCTAGGTATCTGCATCCAAAAGCTAATTACTGCGTTCAGAAACTTCATGAATGATGAAGAAACAACGACAAAACTCTTTGGAGATGTTCAAAAAATTTTTGCTTACTGTTAAAATAGTTGGTGTCACGAATGCCCAACAGACTCTCCAGAATTTACTTGGCTGGAATCCAATCATCATTTCTATATCTTCACAAAATCTTTGCAATCCTGTAAATAGAAAATGGAAATGCAATTAGGTGTGAAAGAAACCGGCTGCAATTTGCAACATAGCTCTTGTGACCTCCCTTGTGTCTAATTACAAAAACAGACTTTGACTTGTTGGTCGAAAACCTCAATGGACAACCTAACCACACAGTAAAAAATGAGACTATTATGGTGGGAACCATCCTAATAAAATATTTACTTCCCAAGGATTATAGCAAAATTGAGCTTTTACATCAAGATTAAGTGTTCAGTATGTTCCGGGTTAAAGCATTAATAGTATGTACCGGTTAGCTGCAATTATATGTATATTTGTTATATTTCGCTGCAAAGATGAACCTTATTAATATTTCTATACCTGTTTCAACACAGATAGTATCTGAGCTTCTCTATACCTACTACGTGACCAGGGTACGGGATGATTGTATCGCTTAGCATTGAAACTGGTAATAACCTGTTATTTTTCATTTGATATGTAAGCAGTACTTAAAATTATTAGAGAGCACCTGTAAATATTTTAAATTATATTCAATGTTGTTTGAACAGATTGACTGACATGTTAATTCTTCAGATTATTGTATTGATCGCATCTATAAAGTTACTTGAGTTCATAAAACACACACGATTGGACAAAAGGGTATTTCAGCCATCTCTGCAGCTATCTCCCTGGCCAAGCCATGCAACTGGAAAAGCTGTGCTGGCCCAGTAGCTGCTATTGCCCATCTGATAAAAGCCACTCTGCTTTTCAGCCTTGTTCTGCAGAGCTGTTTAGGTAAACGGCCCCTGCTCAGTACCGCTATTAGTGATTTATCCAAAAGTAACAACAACAAAATTGAAATTTGTTCCGTTTTTTTTAATGACGATAAGAAGGAGGAGGTCTGGGGGCCAAGGCTGAGCTCCTCTGTCACACAAACATTTCCAATTTGGGCCAATTTTATCAAATGAGGCAGGTGATCGTCTCTGCCATTTAAATTTTACAAAGCATTATTCTACAGCATTTAGTGCAACTTTTAAGATGTGGGGACAGAGACGGAGCTTAAATGTTGGCGAGAGGTCACTGAGTAAGGGAGGAAATACTTGGAACAAAAGGAATAAACAGCTTTGTGTTCTTACTGTCCTTATAGCCAGCCACTGCAGCTGCTGAATTTAAGAAGGGATAATCCCCAGGCTTGATCCACATAATTTTGAAGCCTTTCTGTTGATATCAAGGAGAACTAAATCTATCCACCTGACTGTTCCCAGAATTAAGAAGCGATGGCCCAGCAGGTAAAAAATAGCAGTGGCTCGATATTCAGTGTCTTCTGATGCACCTCTAAGAAAGCAGCAGGGCTAGATGGTGTTAGGGCAGCCTTAAAGGCCCAGCTCAGAGGGTAAGCACAGATTAAGCCAGTTCAGGCAGATAGCACGTCTGAGAAAAGCTAAAAAAAAAAAAAATGAGTTATGATAAGAAATAGAGAAGCAAAATCCAGAAATTAAACAAGATGGTATTGCAAGAACTGTATTTAGGGGAGGGGAAAAGTACAACCTGCAGTGGATGTAAGCTTAGAAAACTAACCCAAGGGGACCCAGGTGGCACATTTTTTTCTGTAACTAATTTCTCTCCCTCTTTTTCTCATTTCCACTGACTACAGAAAGCCTCTTCTCTTCTCTGTAAAATACAGGTAATTTTTACTACCCCTGGAATCACCGTACTTCAGCACCTGTCCGACCCATCGTGTGCTTCTCCGTTTTGTAAGAGAGCTTTGTAAGCCTGGACCAAATGTAACCCCCAGGGTCACCGTGTCAAGGACATGAAAGGAGATCTCTAGCTGCAACCGAATGATTTGCCCCTGCGTTTTATTTACCTGCTTATTACAGTTCAGCGCACCGTCTGCAGCGAGCTACGTGGGAGATGCTCACACAACTGTCATCCCCGCAGCACGCTGCGGTGGGAACAAAACTAGTTTTAAACTAGTTGCAACAGCACAAGGTAGGGGCTGAAGGGTCCTTCCACAAAGTTTAAAGCTCGTCCAAGTCTCTCTACTTCAGCCACGCTTGCTGCTGCAAAGGAGGTATACCTAACTGGATAGTTACCGGGGGCTTCTGCCTCCAACATTCGTGCAAGCTTCATGCAAATGTGCACAGATTCGTTTGAAACTCCAATTAAAAAATTCAGTTCCTTCCTGGAATCGTCAGCAGACGTTCACAGTTTAAGGCGCTTTTAAATATTAGCAGTTCAAGAGTCAAATGCATGTAGATAGATACAGGGATTACACAGCACCCATCTCTTTCCCAGTGAAAGGCTGAAAATGGGTCCGTCAGGCTCCACAGAAAAATGCAAAGGATGCTTTAGTTAACAGAATGATGATTAAATCTTAGTGTGTCTCGTTTCCCCCTCAGATCAGTCAGGCCTGCTGAATAACTTTGGGAAATAAACAATGAGACATGATATTCCATATCTCAATTTCCACTCTCTGAAGTAGGATGATGTATTCATAAGTGCTGCAGATATAAAATCCATTAAAAAGGAGAATGCAAACCTAGACAGACAACTACTTCAATATTCTTCTACAGGTAAAAATGTTCAAAATTACTTTCTACAAATACACTGCAGCGGTTACCACTCACTCTGACAATGAACCTTCCCAACAACAGCCTGTCAAAAAACAGATCTAGAAGGAGCACAAAGTTAAGGTCCTACATTTTCAGTCTCCCACAGTGTTTCTTTCAAGCACAAGGATCTTTGTATTTAGCTTCACGTTACAAAATGCAACAGTGGGAATTGTGCTGATGATTAAATTAATACCCACAGCTCTAGGCTATTCTTTACCAATCATGCATCATAATCTAAACAACTGGAGAATAAGCATCTATACCGGCATGTGAAATAAAAACCAGCATTTGACTGGATTATGTAGCACTGACTCTACTGAAAAATAAGTGATTGCAAGGAAATAACCAAGTGTGCCTCTTTTTAATTTAAAAATCTCAACAACCTCAGCAAGCAGAACACGTAACAAGAACTAAAGATAGATTTATTTCATCATAAAAGCACCTGCCACTATTGTGCCAATCTGCTTCCTATGAAGAGCACAAGTATACTGAGAAAAGTGTCAGTGGAGTGTAAAAGAGCAATTGTCAGAGCTTGAAGATATATTATGCCAATTTTAAGCACTGCTTGAAGGAATATAACAAGAGCAGCAGCTTCACTTGTATTTACAACATGCAAATCACAAATATACAAGCTGCATTCCTATTAACAGTCCTTGGAAAAGCGGCTTTAATGCAGCAGAAGTAGCTGTGATACATTAGTCAAGCAGATAATGATTGCAAAGTAAATCTTTCTTTTTCGTGTAAAAGACTGGAAGCTCTTTAGTCTAGCAAAAGGTTAATTCCAGGGAATAATCTTTGAAACAGTTTATATCAAAGGCCTTACTAACGTCTGTTCATTAACAATCAGTTGGTACAGAAAGCATGGAAGGAATGATTTGTAATCGGCAGATCTATCCCAAGTCTGATTACATTAAAGCAATATGTAACTTAAAAAAAAAAAGTTTCCTCTATTCAAGTCCTTCCTTTGCAGTGCTATAACTATTTTTGTATTGTTTTATGTTTTTCATAACATTTAGCGTTTTAAGGGATACTGAATTTGTTGGGCAAAGCAGGCGCTAGCCAGAGCAATTTTGCTTACGAGCCCAATAAACCGTTGTTCCACAAAGGCAGGTCTGTAGTGCTTCTGCCACACAGTGTTCAGAGGAGGAACAGAGCCAGTATTTGCTCCCAATTTACCTTCATCCTTATTTAAAAACATACAGAACAAAGAAATTCCACAGATTTAAGTAGTTTGGGGGTTATTGAAAAATACTCTAAGGAAGGAATTTTTATCTTGCACGCTGACGGCAATGGCTTTCAAGGGGCAATCTTTTGGGGACAGGCCAGGTGATGCTGTAGATACTGCTGGCCAGGAAGAGTGACAACATCTAGTGCTTTAGCACGGCGTCATTCAGGCATGCTCTCAGCAAACAGATGAGGAGGAGGAAGGGAAAAAAAACCCAACAAACCCTTATACTCTTCTTGAGCATTCCCACTCACCTTCTCTTACGGAATTGCGTTGATTTTAGGAAAACTGGGAAATTGGTCAGTACGGTAACCAGACAGTAGTGACTCAGATGACATGTACCCGGTGGCGTTGCCACAGGAACGGGTAAATGCTAAATGTGGTGGTAACCAGGGGGAGGGAATGGGCAAACCTTACATGTCTTCATGGAAAGTGAAGCACAGAGCAATGGCAAAACTTGCCAGCATTGATTTTTCAAACCAGGAGTTCTGCTAAATAATCCCCCAAATCCATCTCTCGACTGCACTTCAGGAGGTATCTCAAAGCATTACACTCAGGTCCTTTGAGAAGACTGGTTGAATGTAAAGCTGATCGCAGTTACCAATATCATTTCACTCGCAGAGATTACACTTCTAAACTGACTCTAATTAAAATACTTACATTTCAGGGACATTAAAAACAGCAAGCGTTTTGATCAACCAAACCATGATCGGTCTAAATCAACTTTTCTCTCAGTGTTTTGACTTTTTCCATTGTATGCTGTAACGTTTCCTTGCTAGGTCATATCTGACTTCTTAGCTTACAACCACTCAGGCCTTCTTACTGGATTGGATGTCAGTGGAGATAAAATACACTTCTGTATTTCCATGAAATTGGAGAAAACACGGAAGGGCTGATTCCCTGTCCTGTCTATAACATTCATTTCCCAAGCAAGAGCAGCAAATTCCGCGTGTTTTGAATTACGTACGACTTTTTAATGCATTTATGTTACAGAGGGGACCCCACAACGTAGGTAGATCTAAGTATCCAGTGCACCGGACTAGAGCCTAAGATCATGCTGCTATATATGCACCTTCAACAGAAGGTCTTGGGATTGTTTATGTCTAGCTGACACAAAATATATAATTCATTCCTTTCCACAGCAACAGAGGAAACAGCCTTATCTTTGTCATCTTCAACACTGAGATTCAGATCTTACTTTGCTTTTGAAGGCAAGTCTTAAGTGGCACCACCACACTCCAGCCATAAATTAATCATCTGTTATGTAGGGAGATCTTCACATTTCCTACCACAACCATCTGAGATCACACATTTCCAAGAACCAACCTCCTGAAAGCACCGGACCGGTTTGGGAGCAAATCGCCAGCTGGCATCAACTGACATTGCTACAGTAGCATCGAGGTAATTGCGCTGCGTTATGCTACCTGAGGATCCTCCTCATCATTTAATGTACGTCAGCATGGATCGATATAACTGGTGTTGCCGCTGTGCATAATTAATCACTCCGAGCAGCTGCATAGTCTTGATTCTGTGTTACAGACAGGTGGGCTAAGGGGAAGGCTGGATGTGTACATGGAAAATAAATCCTTCAGAAGTTGTTCAATGCAAAGATACTACTTCTGGCTCAGGAAGTCTCTGACACTAAAACTGTTGGAGTGCGAAAGAGCCCCTGGAGAAGTGTCACTAAATGCTTAGTCTGTTCTTATACTCATCTCTAAGCATTGGCTTTAAGCTGTGGGCAGGGAAAGGTCATTAGACTATACGAAAGTCTTTTGAATACATGTATTTAAAAGAATCCTATAGTAATGAAGTCCCATTATGCTTCCGTTCAAAATAAGGGAATTCTGAGGCTTTTTATTTAAAAAAAAAAAAAAAAGTGTTACTCCCTTCCTTAAGAATTTAACCTTACCAGCTACTTTACCATATGCTAAAATGTTACTTTGACATAGGCTGTCCCATAACAGTATTTTTTCTTACCATATATATAGGAAACTCCAACAAGCTCAAAGATGGCAATGATGACAAGAGAATAAGAAGCTGCGTAAGTGTCCACAAGCTGTAACATATACATTCCACCCTAAAGGAAAAAAAGGATAAAAGAGCTGTTATTTGTGGCACGCAGCTGGTGTCTCTCTTCATATGTGTCACAACTCTAACTGACGCTAAGGTAGGCAAAATGGACAGGAGCAGGACCCAGGACTCCGTACCCCAAGCAAGCATCCAAACGTTGACTGGACACAGGCTCATGCCGCGCTATAGTTTCTTCCTTCTGGCTGAATGAATATCCAATCCAACAAGAAAAAAAAGCAGAGGGTACACCTGAGTCTGGTGGTTATCACACCTTGGGAGGACATTGCTTTCAGTCCTTTCAGATTGAGGACTGAACTGCAACCAGACCTTCCACCAGCAGTGCCTCTAACCACTTCATACTGCTTCAAAAGCAAAATCACCATTGAAACCAGTAGTACTGTAACAGCAGGTCCCGTTCATCTCGTTGGAAAGGATATAATACCCTATCTTCAGGGCAGAGATTAAGCAGTAGAATTCAAGCGAAGGAAGGACTGAATTCATCCTAGGCTTTAGCACAGCAAAGTTGGGCTGCTAGGTGATTAGGTGAGGGGAAAGAAAGAAAGAGGGGGGGAAAGGATTAATAAAACAACAAGATAGATTTTGTGCATCTCCTTTCAGAATTGCTGAGAGTTTATAATGCCGGAGGAATTAGCGGACAAAAGACACAGAAGGCTATCAAGGCTAGATGAGAATTTCATTATTAACTCCACACTTTGCCAGGACTATCAGTATATATCTAATCTGGCAGGGAAGGCACCCAAAACTGGTGTGCATATTTATATGACATACAAACTTTTTTTTTTTTTTTTCTTAAACGAATACCTAACTTACGTGATTGCTTTGGAGATGTTTGGCTAGGGATAAATTTTAAAAGTCTGCTGTTCAAATCTTTCTGAGAAGAAAAGTCTTTTAAATATATCTCAGTCAGAGCAGCCAATAAAAAAATAAAATAAAATAAGGCTTTCAGACTCACCCGGTGTCTTTGCGCATGCGGCAGAATTCAGCTTAATCTTTTGCAACTTGCGTGGGAGGAGAACGGCCACCAGAGGGGGATTGGGGACAGACAGGGATGCTCAAAGACAATATTATTACCTGAGTGATCATAGGAAATCCCATGATGAAAAAGGAGATGCAGCACCCAAGAGTGAACAGTGCCTTGTGCGTACGTAAGTATTTGGGGAACTCATCCGAAACGGAGGTCACTATAGTCTCGATGGTGGCAAACTGAAAGACCAAATAAAAGGAGTCATTTCAGCGCACACGATGTGCACAAAGTGGTCCAACTGGATAGAATGGAATATAAGAGAGTATTTTGAATCTTGGGTGTTAAATGCTCAGATGTCAACGCCAAAGCGTCACCCAAATGATGTCAGCACTGATGGCCTTACGTCATTCCTCTTTTTGGAAAGCTGTTCACTGACCACATGGAAAATAGCAATTAATCTCACAGTCCGCCAAACAAATAAATAGGAAAAGCAAGAGGAAAAAAAATGGGAAACAAAAGCAGTTTACCATAGTGTCCAATCCAAGTGTCAGAAGCATCAGAAAGAATATTATAGCCCAGAACGGAGAGAGGGGAAGCCGAGTTAGGGCTTCTGGGTAAACCACGAAAGCAATTCCAGGACCTAGAAATAAGAAAAATAAAGAGTGAGGCATCTTGCGTCGTGTTAATATTGTTGACCGAATGGAAAAGACAGAGACATGAAGAGTCATGTTTCAAAGTCTAATAAATTATTACTTCACTTGATGAAAGTAAAAAAGATCAGCTTCAGTCTCTCCTATGTACAGAAAGATTGAACCACTGCAGAATTTAGCCTCACATGATTAATTTCTGTTTTGACTTTAAGTCTCAAAACACTCATACACTCCTACTTTCCAAGCCGTGGAATACATATGTAACCAGTATACTAATATACTGATCCAAATACAAAAAATAAACAAAAATCGGGTACTGCAGCGGTGTTTCTTTCCTGCTCTGTGATCAAATTCCTGCCACTGTCCCTGCCAATTAGCTACCCATTAACATAGCAATCACCCACCCCTCGGTACTACAAGGGTGAATGGAAAAGAAAATACTCTTAACTCATCAGCACACAGTCAAATGAGAAGGAGAGAACACAACAGATGGATGCACAGAGCTGATACGAGACACAGGGTCTTAACTACTGTGAATCTGAAAAAATCCACAAGAAATTCTGAAATAATGCACAGCAGAAAAAATAGGGAGATGGGGTCTTTTAAAGCCTTAACCAGGAATTTTCCTTTCCTTGTTGCTTTGATATCTCGGGCTGTAATTTTTATTGACTGTTAAAAAAAAAAAAAAAAAAAAAAAAGGGTATTTTTACAAGTATGCTTAGATTTGCCTGAGAGAAAAGGCTGCGGGACTGTGGTGGTAGCATTTCAGTAGATGGCACTTCTTCTCTATTTATCCCAGCTAAAGAAGCGCCCGCTTCAAATGCTCGGAAGGATGTTTCCTGTCAGGCGAGGTGGAAACGAAAACCAAGTAGTACTGATGCCACGAGAAGGGGCTCCAAACTCACTCTGTCCTGGCCATTTCTACTCTGGACTATTGCACCCCATTTCCTACAGGTCCCCACGCTGTTTCTGTTCGAGAGAACTGTTGCTTTCTTGCACTGAGAAAAACAGTTTTAGCAGCATGTGAAATAATCTCACGGGCAATTTGTGAAGCACTTGGAGGTCCTTCTGAACAAGACAAATACAAGAGTTAACAGCACAGTTAAAAAAAAACCCAGACAACACTGTACATGACTCAGTAAGTGTTGCTGCCTTTAAAACGTGCTGCAGAAAAATGGCTTTTTGGAATAGGAAGGTGCATGTAGAACTACTATGTATTCAGGAACACGTTCTTTAATCTCTTGATTAAAGATTTCTTCTTGACTATTAGAGATAAGGGCTCTGTTTGCACTAGCTTCCTGCATGTAAAAGTTTAATTAAGTCTCGGAATAATGAGCTCCCATTAATCACACTTTTAGGAAAAGTTTAATTATAGAATATGAAACTGCATGTCTCTCCATCTCAGCCCTCATAACTCTCCAAGACATCACATGCCTGGTAGCATGCAACCGCAGGTGAAAACAGTCACAGGGAGGCTGGCTCCCATCCTCTCCATCTTTGGAGACTTAGGTGGGTATGAATGCTTTCTAAAAATCTATTGAAGTCAGGAAAACTCCAAAGTTTTTATATGTGTTGAAATGAAAAATGTCAAATGACCTTGAACTTTCATTTTAAATTACTAAAATTTTTCAACTGCACTATGTTCTTAATCAAACTGAGAGGAGAACAAAAATAGATTGTCCTGTCTTTCCCTCCATGATAAGTGTTTTATTTGTTCATCAGGTACATGAGTTTTTCCTGAAAGGAAGATTCTAAATGATACAAATACTACGTATTTCAGATTCATATTGGGGGGGGGGGGGGGGATCCATTTCCATTAAGAATTTCATTCAAGGTTTTCAAAAGCCTGAAGGGAGATCATCATCATTTTTGCTGCTTTCTCCTTCACTGCAAAAAGAAATACAACTTTAGAATACAAAAAAGGTAGGCAGGGACAAGGGCTGGCTCTTTTCCCCAGTTCCTGAGCCTGCTTTTTAATTCTGTTAATTCAATGTGCTAACTCAGTCTGCAATTATCCCGAATCTTCACTCTTCCTACCATACTGTCATCTTCTGTTATGTGACTAAACTTTGCTTCCCCCATCAGAGCGAGCTGTGAAGCCTCACCCTCGTGAAATATTTTTAAACGGCCTAAATGGGCTCTTACAAATGCACTGACAGCCCTACAATAAGATTGTCTTGTGACAGTTTTTTTTCACGTCCCCTCGAACAGCTGCTGAAACAGCCGGGAACAGAGAGCTCCAGCCTGTTCCTAGTCGCTCGCTCAAAGACCACCAACAAGCACTCAACAGAAAAGGGCTTGCCGTCCGCTGCGCTAAATATCGTGCCATCTCCAGGGAGATGAACCGGCTGAACCGAGTGGTTCCTCCACCATCCCTAACAGCTATGTCTCTCCACCCCGGCTCCATCCATCCCTTTGGAGCTTCCACTGCAGCTTCACTCAAGCACGGCTTCTTTGACTCTAACTCCTTAAAAATAATTCCGGTGAGCGCAGTGTGGTTTAGATTTTGGGGTTGGGGTTTTTTTGTTTGTTGTTTCAGGATGGAGGTAAAGTCTAAAATAAAAAAATTAATAGAAGCTCCTAAAACACCTGGTCTCACCTGGAGTTTTGCAAACACAATGGTCTAATCCAGCCAGAAAACAGGGATGAGAATGAAACTTTTCTGTTCCCATTTAGCTGACTGGCAGACCAAAAAGAAGAGACGAGGCACTGAAGACTGAATTGATGTTAGATTACCGTGCCAATGCAACATCCCCTACTATTTGCTATCGAGAAACAGTTTGCCAGCTGACCATCCTATGAAATTCTCCTCTCAGACCCTCCAGCTGAATCCACAGCCTGGTTAGCAGCCCATCCCACCACGGGTCAACTGGTGCAAGCCCCACACTAACTAACTCCCTGCGACTGAACTGCAGCCCGTGAGCCTCCCCTCACCTCAGCAGCTGGGCTGCCACGTACCAGCCGAAGGAGCTGCAGAAATTGAACGTGACCCAGCACCTTTATTTGCATCTCTGAGGTCAGAAGTACTGCCAAATCTGTGGGATTATCCATGTTTCGGTTTGCAGAGAAGGAATAAGCAGAAGGAAACTAAGAGCCTTTTCTATTTCTTAACTAGCAGCAAGATGTTGTTCCTTTCCTCCTTTCACCTGTAGTAGCTGGGTTCTAATAAACGATTAGAAACAACAGAATTCCAAGACAAGGTATTTTTCAGGAAAAAATAAAGAATGCTTCATCTGCTTTGCCGGCCTTTGTTCCTTCAACTACAGGATTTCTGCGTCCCCAGCTCACATTGTCTGTTTTCCATTTAGCTCCCACAACATTGTTAAATGCAGATTAACCTTCATAACTAATTTTTCCAGAATGACCTATGAATACTACCTTACAGAAACTATGGAAGGTTGTCTTGATTTCTATCCCCTATTGTCAATTCACTGCTACAATTTCACGATGCTCAGTCAGTCAGGTATCTTAGGCTACAAGTAGCACCTTGTGGCGTTGAATTTATCCAACGCAACAAACCTGTCAGAAAAACGTCTAGTGTCTTCACATTAATGCAGACAGTGAGACACGCCACATACAGAACGCATGAGTATGTGACATTCACTTTTTGAAGTCTTCTGTCCTTCCCTTGTTCAGAGCCTCCTCTTGCTCTGTGCTATCGTTGGGGCGGGGGTGACATTAGGAGCCATTCCCATGGCTCATGGAGAAGCTCTTAACCACTTACAGTCCTTTCCAAGCGCTGAAGGAATCTGTGCTGAAAGCTAATACAATCCACTTAACACCCTCGTGCGCTCACAGAAACAGCTCTGGTGGGGGAATCGTAAATGCGCATACAAGTTATTACAAATTTGTCCTTTTAACACAGTTAGAAATGATCTTAAAGATCTGGGGCTTGGTTGGCTTAGGGCCAAAGTGCTGCACATTGCACAGGAAATGTAGAACTAGACCCAGGTAACAGTTATGCCTTGAGAATTCCATCAGATTTTTACAATACATTAAACTTCTCTGAATCTTACCGCAAAAGCTCCTCCCTTCCTATCTCCCACTACTTCACACCAAATCATACCTGACAGCCCAAGTTCTTCCGTCAGTCGCGCTCTTCTCACTCACATTCAGCTCAGACAATTAAGACCTCTCAGATCCCCATTTGTAACCATCTCACTTGACTAACCGAGACCTTCTCACCCGTTCTCTGGAAATTTTTTACTTGCCCATGGAGGCAGCTCCTTCCTCCCCACAGTTCAGAAGCCCAATACTCCTCTCTCACCGTATTTCTCCCACCCCCACATGGCAAAGCCCACCATCCTCTCATCCAAGATTCCCACCATTAGGGACAACTTTTACCTTAGAGGACCCGACAAGGCAGCAGCAGCAGAGACAAATAAGGCGGCCAGCGATCGCTTAGACTGTGTGAAGGAGAGAGCTCACCCTCCCCCCCCGCCTCAGTCATTTACATAAAGATTTTAAATGAGTCTCAGCTTGCTTCCTCCTCTTACCAAACAAGTGATAAGGAGGCTTCAAGTAATATCTTGACTTCCCACTGTGCTTCCCTACGTACCTTCTCCCGTACAGAAATGCCTACAAGCGGTTTACTAATCCACTCCAGTTTGAAGCCGTTATTCCCACCTCCACGGTCAATGTCATCATTAATCATAGAGCTGAAGGCACCACCGGGTGCCTAAGTAATGAAACGGCAGCATACCCTACCTTGGTCTGCCACAGCTTCGATATTCACTTTGAGCTCATTTGCCATGAAGCCAATAACCGAGAAGATGACAAAGCCTGCAAATATACTTGTGGCACTGTTGGTACACGTGACTATCAATGTGTCCCTGAAAAGAAAACACAAGAAGCCGCATCACCGTGTTGTAATACATGCAAGGGAGGAGGGGTTTGTACACAGTTAAGGAGTCTCCCTCATGAGCACACACATCCCGTGGGAACGCTGAGGAAGGTGCACTTTTACACTTCTCAGGTACATTTGATGCTGGTCGGAGATGACAGAAGTCTTCGCAACACCACCAGGAATCAGCTGTGCAAGTTTCCATCCCCCAGATGTTCTATAGAAAGCCACAGGCCAAGCAGGAGGGTGATCATTTCTGCTCTTGGTCTCTCTGAAGAAGGTAGCAATGACGACACGATTTGTAATGCAGTGTTCTACTCTTCGCCTGATGTGCGTATCTGCTCATTATATCACGTATGGACTAACCGCCACCGTCTAAGGTAAGGTGATTTTTGTCCTGTATCTTTCTTGTATTTATGCACAAAATCTCAGGGTTAAGCTTTCCGTACCTTGTAGCACTCACTTAAACACCCGCCCATCTGTAGAGGATTCCCTCGTACAATTTTCCATTGTTGCTGTTAAGGGAATCTCAAGAAATCCGTACCTGAATGCCATACTCTACTGGGTAAGTGTATGTGACTTGACAGGACACCAGCCCTCATGATCCCCACTCATAATTATTACATCCTTGATAGGATTTTTATTTTTTCTTCACAATATATGTGTCCAGAAGACTTCCCCTTAAACTGCTACAGCTTAGGAGCAAACAAGTCACGCACTTTAAATGTTTTTGTTTGTTCGTTTGTTTAAGTTGGCTAAAATTGCTTATTCCTTCTGCTATTTGTTTGCCAGGAACAGAATAAAATACAACCGGAAAAGCTGTCAAGAACCTCACTGAGCTGGGAAGCTTCTGGAATCTCTAACAGAGCATCTCTTGACAGGAATGATTAGGTTAATTCTTCAGGTCTACGGTAAAAAATGACAATGTTCTGTTTGGAATCACCACGTGTTAATCTTCTTCCAAAACCAGATAAGTTTTAAGTAAAATATTTGAGGTATGCATGAGGAAGTTAATTTATGTAAATTTACTGCAATTATAGATTATTTAATGATGTTTAAAATGAATATGTAACTGAAAACTACAATTTTATCTGCAGTATTAGAACGTAATGAATATAAAAATTGAAAGAGAAAATAGTCATGCTTCATTTCAGTATTCAAGACGTGTTGTAAAATTAAAAAGATTAGAAGTAACTAAGCTTTTCTAATTATTTCTGCTTCAGTCTCCCATATCTCTCCTAACATAGGTAAAGCATGCATTTAGTATTGGACCTGTAAGATTTTTATACTTCATTACCATGTATTTCATTTAAAATTTTCATGAACATTTTCCAAACTCCACAAAACATTGCTAAATTAATGCAGAAAGATAGCATGAAGTTTCTCCCATTTTTTGCCCTGATATTCTGAATGTATTCATTCATCAAGAGAAAAAAAAAAAAAAAAAAAAAAAGCCAAACCCCAGGACAAGCATTTTCAAAATTAAGACCCAAAGGATTGCTGGGTGGGAGTTACTGAGTATGCAACGCTGTTGCTTATTCATCCATATTTTAGGATGATTATATTAAATTACTTTTGAACACCAGTAAGAAAAGTTTTTGAAATTCCTTTTTAAAATCCCGATCCACATTTCTTTTTAAAAGTAAGTCTTTTATATATGGTACTTAGAAGTTACAGGATGTGGGAGTTCAAATCCCAAGGAGTGTGTGCTTTAAAGTCTTGATTTGGGAAAGTTTTTAAGCATACCCCTGGGACAGCCCCTGTGCCTGCTGGTGGCTGTCCTGAATCAGCACATCTGTCATTGCAGGAATCAGAAACGGTTTGCTTCAGCAGAAACAAGATTGGCTTTAGAGACCATAAAATAGCAGCGAAGCATTCCACTAATGCCACTTGCTTTTGTTTTTTCCATCTGCAGACATCTCTTTGGCACGCTCTTTGATGAAAAACTATACTGGCCCACCAGAACAACGACTTTTTTCCTTGTAAAAATAACTTTCAGTGACTTCAAATAAAAGTGATTTTAAATTTCACACCTTGAAAGAACTTTGTACATGTAAAATCACACTAAGAGTAATTGGAAAAAAGAATTACATGTAGGAGAGGCAAGAATCACAGATATGGAAATTGCATGTTAAACTCATGCATGTCTCACAGGGGCAAACTTCAGCCCATTCTACACACGGGTTGTTCTTCAGCAGAGGCTGCCGACTGGCAGCGTTTCGTACCACTGCTCACAGCTCTTCTGACAGCTTCCCAGCTTGCCTTTCAGCCTAAAACTGCTGATTCTGAAAATGAAGACCCAATAGACTATAATAAGCTTAAGGCTCATCTTGAGACTAGCAGATTAGGACCTGGGGAGAAGACACAATACACAAACCCCCCAAAAGATTGAAGAAACAAAACAAATAGAAAGAAAACCCAAACAAACAAGAAAAGCACACCCCCCCCAAAAAAAAGAAAAGAAAAATTTTAAAAAATAAAATACCAGAAAATTTCCAAAAGAAAATTTTAAAAAGAAAATAAAAAAAATAAAAAAGGATTTTTTTTTTTTTTTAAAGAGACTCTAAAAAAAAGAAAAGAAAATTAAAAAAGAAGACAGTCTTTCAAACCAGATTTCTCCAAGTCAGCAGATGACTGGCTTGGGACAAGACCTGTTTAATAAGACCAACGGATTTCACTCTTACGTACCTGTAGCAATTATTATGGAATTTGTTGTAAGAAGAGAGAGTAATTAGACCTCCCCATGCTGCGGACAAGGAGAAGAAAATCTGAGTGGCAGCATCCTTCCAAACCTAAGACAGACAAGAGAGGAAATAGCATCAGCTTCAGAAAAGAGTATTAAAAAGATCAATAACTCTATTAACGGTTTCTGTTAGGGGATTAACACATAAGTAGTTTAAATGAACTCTAGAGCAATGGATGTCAATAAAACATTTAAAAGCAAAACCCTGCCCCAAAATACATAGTGCCCATTTGATGAGGAGTACCGTTCTTGTTGAGCCCATATAAAATGACAGTATTACCTTTGCCATATGTGGAAGGCACAAATATGTATCAAGAAATATAGTTTGAATATCAGTTCAAATACATTCAGCAAAGAAAATACAAATCAAGAGGAAAAATCTTCATTGGGTGCCAACGGTTTATCCGCCAGTGGTCCTAAATAATACTTTATCTTTGTGATAAAATTAAAACCCTCAGTGTCGCTTGATGCACTACTTATGAATGAGATTACATTAAAATTAGGGTAAATTTCTGTCATTAGGTGTGCATCAAACAGCATAGGGTTAAATTAGGGCTATTTAGGCACCAGGACCCAGTTTCCTCCCAGCAGAAGAAAAGATATGTTCAACCAAGTCTTTGTTAAAAAAAACAAAACAAAACAAATAAAACAACCAAACGGCATTGTTTGTTCTGTAACAAAGTTCTCTGAAGCCTTAAACGCATTTGGATAAAACATTTCTAAATTGCCTGGAATTTCAAAGGAGTTGGTCTTACTTATCACTTGCAAAATGTTTGAAGCGTTGGTATTTCTATTTACAAGCTCTCCTACAAAGTCTAATTTTCCACCCAAGTCTGCAGCGCAGAAAAGGAGACAGAGGTACGTGCACAGATAGGTGTCCCTATACACACACTATCCAGTTTTGAAGTTATTGCTTAAACGCTGCTTGAAAAGTTACCAGCCAGCAAGCAGTCAATCCTTCATCTAATTGAGAGTGATGTACAGCTATTAATTCATGTTATACTGCAAAGAAAATTGAAAACCGAAGCTCGCCTGAATATTATCAAACATTTACCCAGGGTTATACAGATACTTGGAGTATTCAGAGCACCCCGGTTTGCAAAAGGCAACAGTTCTCAGCTCCTTTATTGGACAATGTGGGATGCAAAACTGCTCATATTTAATGCAAAATTAATTTCTGTATTGTTTGCAGAAGATTTAATACTCCCACGACTAAAGGGTCAAAATACTCATAACTGCAGAGATTTTAAGGAAATTAAGATCTGCACAATTCATCCAGGAAATTGCTTTCAGCTTTAATTATTGATCTATCAGTGTGATATCACACCACTATTGATAGAGGAAAAAAAATTTCTTAGCGGGGAAAAAAGAAAAAAACAAACAGGAAATTTCCTGAGGTGTTGCTAGAAATCCCTCTTAAACTTCTAGAGAAAAGAGTCTGAATTGTAACTCTCAGCTCAGTCTCCAGACTCCTGCCTCAAGACACTTCAGACCAACACACAGGCGCTCATGTGCCGTATCAGACAAATATATAATCCGTGGGTTGATTCAAGTCTACAGAGACACAAATCCACGTGCGGTTTTGGAACACGTTTGACTGGCTTCATTGGCAACAAATGGCTTTTTAGAAATCAGTTGAAACCCTGAGTGAGGTAGGCAGTGCTTCAAGAGCAAAGCCAGGTACAGAGTCGTCGAATTCTGTCCCCTCCTACCCAGCAAGAAGCCTTGTTTCTTACAATGCAGGTAGGATAATGATCACGGCTGTTCTGTGTCAGTTTATATGCTCCTGGGGAGTTAGATTAGGATGTATAACTTGATTTGGTTTCATCTAATGTCTCATATGCATTATTCAGAACGATCTTTGCTCAAGGAGTAAAATACACCTATTCAGAGCATTTCTCAAGAAATGCAGGTAAGTTCATTATGTTACCTATTAGAAGCTTCACGTGCTTGTTCAAGTCAAGGCAGCACCCAACAGACACCAGCGTATGCAAAATCTAGGCTTGCTCTTTAATCCCCTATTTTCCAAATGCACCTACTCAGAGATTCAGCTGAAGTATGAAAAGCGAAGTAAACAACACGTCTATAATAATATATGTAAAAAATGTTACATGCACACAAATAACAAACATCCATTGCAACAACACTCCGTGTACGATGAAGAACAAGTTTCCACAGACGACAGTGCTGCCTCTGCACATCGAAACCCCTTGCAACAGACACTAAGAAATGCGTATGACTTATTCACCCTAGCAGAGTTATAAGTGCAATAATAAGCCCACCATAGCGTCAATTAACTTCTCCCACTTTGGCGTGATGAAGTACCAGATTCCAGCGCCAGCTCCAGGCAGAGTTACTCCTCTTATAAGAAGGATGATGAGAACCACGTAGGGGAACGTAGCTGTAAAATACACCACCTGGACAGACCAAAAAAAAAAAGATTATTGAAAGGGCTTATTTGGATCCATAAGAAGGGGGAAGGGGGGAATACAAGGGCTATATTATTGCCTGAAGAAAGCAATTACTCAGGCTCAGAGACAATAACCAGGGGATAAACTAGGAAGACAACAGGGTTATTTCCCAGGAAATCTGAAATTTTACAGCTCTTCTCACTGCTGGAAACAGGAATAATATCCATAGCAACAGAGGTAAGAGTTGGGATTCTAGACAGAGAGGGGAAGAAAAAGTAGAAAAGAAAGTCTGGAGAGGAACAATAGGAATTTAGATCTAAACGACAATATCACTTTTGACCCTTGCCCAGAGTAAACTAACACAGTTCAGTGGAAATGAAATGAGCAATGCCACTCAATAGCGCTTAAATTTCTGATTTTTTCTATATATTTCTCTGTATTTAACTAAGCCTAAAGAATGTTTATTACTATTTGTACCTCTTAATAATTACATATCACCATGAAAATACTTATGGTCCCAATGAAAAAAAAAAAAAAAAAAAAAAAAAAAAGTGGAACAATCCAGATAGACCTAATCATCATGATGTCTAAATACACAACAGAGGTTGTGTGTTTAATGTCTTAAAAATTACCTAGTACAGACCAGAGCGCTCTCTGTGGTCAGATGAAATGTCTAGATTGCAGCCAGTTAAGCTGTACACTCTACTGAAAAGCACTTCAAATCCTGTTTGCATTAACCCCTGAATATTACAGGGACCAGAATCCTCTGAGCTGAAGTGACTTTTGAAACTGCTTTCTCAGCTTTCTCTTTGCTGTTTCAAGAGGTGTTTCAAGAAGCTGCCCTGATGAATTTTTGTGCAGTGAATACGCTGAACTCACCTATGCAGGTTTTCTATCCCCGACACCAAAGAGTCAGTATTTTCCTTGGCCACTAAGACTCACTTAAAGAAATACCTATTGCCACATCCAAACCCAAGTTATTCTCCCATACACCATCTGTTTCTTGGCTCTGACCTTGCATGAAACAGTTTTTCCTATCACGCTGCAGGGGGGGGGGGATAAAAAAATCTCGACTTTCCCCTGGCACTCTGAGTCTCTGGATTTTCTGATAATTCCCAAGCTACCTCCCAACAGGGGTTGTCAGCTTCTAGGTACAAAGGGGTAGCTTGGAATCAGAAACTCTGTGCCCATGTCTAGAATATTCATAGCTATCTCTGCATATCCACTAGCTTTATCCCAGGAAATATCCAGTTGTTTCGCTCCAGCTTTTTTATCTTTTCAGCCTACTCTTTGTAAATAAGCTAGATTTATGCTAGGTCATCATCCAACATTTTAACCTGCGTGGTAATTGCAGTGGCGTTGACGGAAAAGTTTCAGATATTGCATTCCTGCAGGTTTCACTAAAAACCCACCCAAACCAGTGCTGCTGCCGAAGAAAAAGCTGCATTTCTCTGCTCAGACAGCTGCCTGGCCAAGTCGTAAGCCTCTACTTCCATGCCAACAAGAGGACATGCTCCCTCTTGACCCGGTTGCTAGTTAGGAGGCATGGCAGAAAGCCGCAGATTTGAGGGGCGAAGGAGAGAACGACGTGTGAGATGTCAGAGAGACACAGCAAGGAGCTGGGTTACCGCAAGGAGGAGTTTTAGAAAGATGGCAGACAAATATTTGAGAAAAGAGGATACACACACTGCCACTGCTCCCAGTCACCATAGACCAATGGGAGTTCAGTTCTTATTTTCAAATGTGTTACTTAACATCTTAACTTATAATTTCCCTGATTACAGCGACACGTAAGGTGACTGCAGAATTTTAATGAGCACCCCACGGAAGAGGGGAGGCTGCTGAAGGCACCTTTTTGCCATCCAACTGCTGAGCGCAGCTTAAAGGCTCATTTTAAACTTACTGAAGATTAGGGAACAAATGTTCAACCAAAATTATCTTTTTTTATGTTTTGGCTAAACGGGAAAACACAGACAAGAAAAAGGCATTTCGTTAATACTTAGCCATTTGCTGAAAATAATTTTCAATAACTCACTGCCTTAAACAAGAGTGTGCTTCCCTTAAAGCAACACGCTGCTTTCTCACAGTGTACAATCACAAATATTTTTCTTACTTTTCCGGATGACTTGATTCCTTTAGCAAGGGAGGCATAAACAATCACCCAAGCTAGGAAAAGAGATAGTGCCAAGGGCCATCTAATCTCACCAGGATACTCAATCCCTGCCGAAATCTTCAATACAAAGTACCTAAGAATAAAAAAGAAATAATAATAAAAAAAAATTTAAAAGGAGAAAAATTAATGACAGCAACCGCAGGCAGTAATTCAGTGCAAATTCCTACAGAATTTTGTTTTGCTTCAGCATTCTCAGCAGTCTCTCTAGAAGGTTCCAGGGATTCTCACCATGTATTATTTTATTTATCTGCATTGCAGTAGTAGATAAAAATGCCAGGCATGGGCCAACACCCCAGCTGTGCTAAGCACCATAGGAACAGAACACAAATAATCCAGCATTTGAAATTCAGCTTTCATCACTCCTGTGCATAAAAAATGGGTATCTTTTGCTGTCCTTAACTATTGTATTTCTAGTCTTCCAAAGAGGTATTTTGTGTCTGTTACAGTGGGTTTTAGAGAAAGATTAACAAAACGTCTCTAAACAAATAAAAATCTTACTTGAAGTATTCTTCGCTTCCACTGACAAACGTTTTGTTTCCCTCACTGGTGAAGTTAACCATAGTCAAGTTTGGATAGGCACTCATACAGAAAGTAGAGTTCTTGATTTGTATTTTTGGGTGGTCACCAATAATGCAAGAATCTAGGAAGAAAACAGAGAAGAAAAATAACTTGTCCAGATTTCTTTTTTTTTTTTTTTCCAGGTTGGGTGTAAAATGACAACAAAAAGCCTTAAATCACACACGACTTGAACTTTCGTTCTATGATACATTTCTGGAACACCTTGCTTACAGAAGCTATAAAGATCTGAGAGAACTAGGGCTTAAAAAGCTCTCCTGATTTTCCCCCTTTAGCCCACATGTCTAAGGCGTCAAAAGAGCCTGAGGAAGTGAAAGAACTTCTGCTCCCTCCCCCTTTGGGGGGGTCACCCCACCCGGGGCCGGCATTAGGGAGTCCCGGCCGGCCCCCAGCCCCCGGGCCAAGGCAGGGGAAGGCAACCGGCCCCCGCAGCCGGTGCTGCCAGCTCGTCCAGAAGGTTGTTTGCTCGGTTTTCAGGGTTTTTTTTCATTAAGTTGTCTTTAACAGAAAGCAGAGGCTGCCAGCTATTGCATTTTGTTTCGTGTTTTTTCCCCTACGCAGAGTTTTTACCCGGAAAAAAAAAAAAAGTTGGCTTTTTTTTAGCGTTATCGTTGAAAAATCCCGTTTATCATTGATGAAGAAAAATTTAAAGGAGGAGGGAAGAGCCCATATAGTGCAGATCAGTTCGAAGTGACTTGGGAAGCGACGGTTCCTCCGTGCTGGGAACCTTGCCCGGCCACAGTCATCCTCAGTCTCCCAGGGGCGCAGCTAAGCCAGAGAAAACTCTGGAACCCTACCGTGACCGCAAAGAAAAAGAAGAAAAAACCGAAAAACCAAGCCTGTCGCAACTTACCTAACAAAAGTTTGTTTTTATCTTTACAGTCTGGCGTGTTCCACGGGTTGTTACAGGAAGCCCAAGGTAGCACAGGTACAAAGGACGCAAAAAGGTAGAAAAGTGTGTAGCACAGAATAATATTGTAATATATGGCTATTAGAACCGAGATGATCAGCATTGCAATGCCACAGCCTGAGAAAAAAGAGAGGGAGAGAGGAAAATAAGGCGATTAATCCCAGGCGGAGGCAGGGACCTGCCGCACGTCCCGGCGGCTGCAAAGCGACGGTTTTGTCCGGCGCAGGTACAGAGCAGCATCCCCCCCCCCCCAAAAAAAAAGGGCTCACACCCTCAAGGACCGCGCAAATTACGCGCTAAAGCTGCCGAGCCACCAGCGGCAAAGCCCCATAACATGCGGCTGCGCGCCTGCGGGCGCGCTGCGGAGGGGGCGCAGGTGCTTAAGTCATGCGAGAGAGTTTGGGTCATGCTCCCCAAAAACCGGGTCGGCTCCTGCTCCGCTCACCTTGCAAGGCGGGGATGGCTTTCCAGACCGACACGGGTCCCTGACTAGCAAACTGCCCCAGGGAGACTTCCAGGAAGAAAATTGGGATCCCAGCTAGAGCCAACATCATCAAATAAGGGATGAGAAAAGCACCTTGGGGGGGGGAAGGAGGGGGAGAAAAAAAAAGAACAACCTGAATCATCGCGCTTGGGGGGGGTGGGGGGCGTCTCGTCTTTTATCACATCGGGGGGAACTCGCCTTCCTCCGCGGCCCGGTGCGGAGAGCCCCGCGCAACCTCCGCGGGGCAGCACCCCCACCCAGCCCCCCGGGAACGGGCTTTCCTCCGGCCGGAACGGGTCCAGTTCTGCCCGTGATACTGGGGACAACTTAGTCAAGACCTGCAGCTGTTAACAATTTTCTATTTGTTATCGGTTCTCGGTGTCCCCAGTCCGGGGTGGGGGAGCAGCTTTCTGCGTTTGCAGCAGTTGCTCGAGAAAATATTATTGTTAAATGAGTATTTTCACACCTCCCGCTTAAAAGTCCTTGCGCGTAAAAAGAAAAAAGCTCGCCGTTTTTTTTTTGTTGTAAAGGTTGATTTTGGTTTAAAATCGCTAGTTCTCTCGCATGAAATAGCTCTTACAGCCTTTACACAACTGTTTTCAAAGATCACAGCACCAGCATGCCCTGCTGATAGTCCTGCGCGGAGGGAAGAGGCTTACAGCTGCAGCAGGTTAAATACAGTTACACCCACCGAGGCTCAGTATAAAGAAGAGCCTCTGTTCGGAGAATCTCCGCAAATAAACTTTTTTCTTCCCCTTGTAAACTATTAAGGGCACAAGCCCTCTTCCAGCTTTTCTGCTCCTCTGTTCTGCTGAGCGGCGCTGGCTCTATTTCAAACGCTTAGTTTTCAATCGGCTCACTGAGAGATTTAAAAGAAATGCCCCAAACTTCACGAAATAAAAAAGAACGTCTCGCCTCGGGTTCAAACGTCCTCGTGTGTCTTTCCCGACTCAAAAATCCTTCCTATCGCCCTCTCCTCCCACCGCTTCCCCCGTCTCACCGTTTGTGGATTTGGACCCGACTGTGTTTAAATTAGGCAAAGGGGGGGCTGGGGGGGTCGGGAACCCTCCCTCTCCGCCCAGGCGTGCTCAACCCGGCTCTTCATTTCCCTCCTCCGACCAGCACCAATTAATTAAGGGTGGTTTTAAAGAAAGCGCTACCTTTTAACGAAATCTCCTCGCAGTTTTCCTACTTTCCGAGCTGATCGACAGCAAAAAAACCCAGCAAGGGTTTTCGCTAAAATCGCTGATGGTCTGGAGCTGCCCCCGCCCCCCCCAGAGCTCGGCTCAGCCCGGGCTTTGCTGCCCGGCTTTACCAGGCGTGCGGGTACCCCCGGCCCCCGCTTCCCTCGTGTTTTTCCCCACCAAAAAGGCAGGGACCGGCTCAGCCCCGTACGGTACTGCAGGTAGAGAGATAGGAAAAAGCCATCCTACCTCCCCCATTCTTAAAGGCCAGGTACGGGAACCTCCAGACATTGCCCAGCCCCACTGCA
>JANHGO010004948.1:0-23922 GCA_024606505.1 Aquila spilogaster
TTGACATTTAATCAAAGGGGGGTTCAGGTAGGGTCTGGAACAACACGAGGAAGAAAGCAGGTGGATCGTATTAGGCAGTGCCATGGTTAATTTATTTAGAAGTGATTGGCTTAGATGTGTGCAGCCAATATTTGACATCATGTATATATCTTGTTTAGCATCCCGCTCCTCCGCCGGTACCGCTGCCGAGGCGCGGGGCTGCAGCTCACTGGGCCAGGTGTTGGGGCTGGGTGCGGTGTCGGGGGGGGTGGGAGCGGGTGCAGCCGTGCTGTGCAGTGCAGCACGGCACCGTGCTTTGCTGTGCTGCGCTGTGCCATGCTGTACACACCGTGCCGTGCTGTTCCGCGCTGCGCTGTGCCGCGCCGCGCCGCTCCCAGCCCCGCTGCTGAGCGCAGACAGCAACCTGCAACGCGGCAAAGGAGTTTAACGAGAAATTCCCGGTAATTGGGTGATGTGAAAATTACTTTCCTCGGAACGCTTTAGAAATCTCGTGTTTATGCGATAGCACAGGTCTGGCGCAGGGTTAGACTCTCAGTTACGTGCTGGTAAGTCGTCGTGCCACATTTAGGAGCGAAATGCAAATATATAAATGAAAAATGAGTAGCTTTCAACTTGCCAGACCGTGCTCTGGCCCTGTAAATCCGGGGGAAAATGTGACTTCAGCACAGGGATTTAGCTGGGGTGAAAGGCGCTGCTGTGCCAGGAGATTTGTGAGGCGGAGGGGCTGGGAGCGCTGCTCGGGTCTGGGCGTGAGAGCATCTCAATGTGCATCGCCACTTCGCCGCGGCGGGAACCATCCCAGGAGAGATGTGGCAGCACAAGGATGCGTGGGGAGCGATGTCCTGGCCGTGGGCACGGGCACAGCGTGGCACAGCCGTGGCACAGCACGGGGATAGCACAGCACACGCAGCTTCCTGCCAGGCAAATACGTGGATGTGCATAACGAGATGAAGAGGTGCAGCAGGCACAATAAATAAAGGGCGTATTTCTCTTCGTTGTGTGCTATATAAATATCTTCGCAGGGTTTTTGTTTTGTTTTGCTTTGTTTTTGAGTAGTGCAATGAGAAGGAGGTAAGTACGATGTCTTGCATCCCTATTTTTTCTTTTTAACCTTCCCCTCTGTTACCAGCGTCCAGAAACAGAAACTTATCGACTCACTCAAATTAATTAGATTCCAGGTCATGTGTTTTTTATTATTCTTGCATTTTCTTCATTTATAAACCCCGGGTTTTCAAGGCTGATTTTCCCTCTGCCGGGGGCAGCAGGTCTTTTCTTGTTCCAAAGGACGCGTATTTTTTTCCCTTCAGGCCACCGTGCTTAGTGTACAAGGAAAACAGAACTTTCACAAGAACAAAAATGGGAGAAAAACCTTCAGTTATTATAAAGAGTTTATTCTTGTTCAAAAAATATTTGCTGAAGGTTGGATTTATGGGGGGAAAAAAAGCCATGGAAGTGTGTGGCGTAGTTCAAATTTCCCCTTGCCCCTTCCATTTTTAAAAATACGATTTTTACACGCCAACTATGTCCAGAATATTGAATTTGGTACATTAAATGCCGGAGATGAAGATCTTAGTGGCTTTTAATGAGGAGGATAAATCCTCATCTCCAGATTTCCCTGTGTATCATCCCTGCTCTCCTTTTCCCAAGCCTTTCCCTCATTTGCAAATTCAAAAGCTGCAAATAAGCCATTGTGAAGTTTGCTAATCTCAGTGAAATGCTGTTTGTATTGCAAATATTAGTACAGATTACCAGTTCTGAGGCACGGACTCATGGACAGCTCGCCGATGACTTCAGGGGTTACCGGGTTTGCACGTCCCAGCAGTTCCAAATGGATGTGGATTGGGGTTTCTTCATGGGTGTGGGGTGCTGGAACTGGGCTCCTTCAAGAGGGAAAAATAAATGAAGAAGGGATGAGTGTGAGCGCTCTGAACATTACGGAGTACAACAAGAATAGAAAAACTTAGAGGACAGGGAGGGAAAAAGAGAACGTGCAGGAGGGCTGGGAAGGAAGAATACCCCCAGGTGCCCTCTGCACCCCACCTGAATGTGGTCCGTACCGTGCATGCAAAGCCCAGGTTGGTTCTTTAATTGTGCCATACAGAGAGAAAGCAAATAAAAAAATAAACAACAGGCAGTCTTGCTACATCACGTAAAATTATTTTTGCTCTGTTACTGCAGAAACAGCCAGAAGAGGGACTATAGATTAATTAGCATGCTCTGAGCTGACATCACCGACGATGTTGCTGAGGATGCTTATAAACCCAAGCACTGGTCTGGGCATTTCGGCTCTGTTATTAACAAAAGGGAAGGGTAATCATTCCTGACAAATAAAAAGCAGCGTTGGTGGGAGTGGATAGCAGCCTTTGGGAAGGAGCTGTGGAAAATGGAGCGTTCCAAAGCGCCGTGCTTGGAGCGGCTGGTGCAGCCCATGCAATATTGAAGAGCCGAGGTGGCTGTGGGGCCCTGGCTCTCTCCGTGTCCTTGTGGTTTGTGGCACAGTCTGGGGCTCATTCTCTGCTGCTCAGCTCCTGAGCTGAGCATCATTTATGCTCTCTGTGAGGCTGCATGCTGTTTGCTCTGTACTGGGTGCAAGCAGGAGGAGACGGCAGCCTTCGCTCCCAGCCCCACGTCGTTGGGATCCCACTGCACTGAGACTGTTATGCAGCAGGGCACCCCAACCTTTCCCACCATGAACATGCCTAGTCCTCCTGGCCATGAATTTTGGTTTGCAAACTGCCAAGATACGGGGGCTGCCTAAACAGGCACGAGGAGGGCTGGGTGCTTACAGAAAGGACCCAGGAGTGGTGGGTCATCGCAGAAGGTTTAGCTGGGGATGCTGACCTGGGACTGAGGATGTGGGGCTGTGAGCTTCTGAGTGCTGAAGCAGAAACTGAGAGGGAGAGTGCTCGTTTTTAGCAGGAAAAAAAAATACAGTGAATCTTTTGCTGAGTACCAAAATAAAGGAAACATGGAGATGTAGCACTTGGGGATGGTTAGGGGGCATGGTGGGATGGGTTTGCATTGGGCTCGAGGACCTTTTCCAACCTTGGCAATTCTGTGATCCTATGATTTTGCCCTGGATGAAATGAGCCACTTCAGTAGTCCTGCGAAAAGATAAACTCACAGTAAACTACTTTCTCAAAATGAGTTTCTTGTAGAAAAGCGATGGTTCCTCGTCCACAATATGTAGATCTGAGTATGGGAAATTGTCTGTGCTTCATGGCGGGTACACAGGATAGGGAAGAGGTCTTCTCCCAGACAGTGCTGCCACTGTATCCTTCCATAAGAGCGGGTGATGGCTGAGGTAGATGCTGCTCCTCCCCTGCTGAAACACGCATTTACGGGAGTGCAGCCGTCTGCCACCGGGCTCCAGAGCAGCCAGGCTGCCGTAAACTCCCTGGAAGAGCTGCAGAACAGTCTGACAGGTGGATTAGCTCTCTCTTAGCGTTGGCTTTGTGTTCCCATCTCAGGCAATGGTGCAAATATAGTTTATGCTATAAAAGATAAGGGTTGTATGCCCACAGAGTGTCTGCATTACGGCTGGCACGCCGTTTGCAGTTGTTTGTCATGGGCCAATGTCACTGTTAAGAGTGACATTGAAAATATCGAACGGGAAGCACATAAAACCCACAGCTAGTTTAGGCAGTTTGTCAAAGCTTGAAACAACAGAGCAGCAATGAGGCAGCAGCTTCCAGAGCATCGCCGGAGCAGCTGGAGTTACTTATTCAGAAGAAATCACCTGATAACAGCGTACATGCACGCGTTTTCTGAAAACAAAATGGCAAGGATCGAACCAAAACCCAAAGTCGAACCCAAAACGTGACTGCAAAGGATGCGGCTCTGTTATCTTTATTGCCCTTATTTCCGTGTTAAGGATGCGGTCTCGGGGGCGTATACATGAGGCAAGTACAAGCTACGGACTTCAGCGTTGGTCCAAATACCAAGTATTGCTGAAGCTCATGGTTAAAGGACTTGTGCTTTTTTTCCATTTTATTGTGATGAGATATTTTTTTTCATTGTTCATCGAATGATACTTACCAGTTGCTAAGATTTTGGAGCCTGGCTTTTGTCATTACACTCAGCTTTGGTACTAACCCTGCTACTCCCAATTCCCATGTGAAGCACTATGACCACTGACAGCCATAGCGAAGGGCTGCGCTGCCTAAAATCAGGCCTTCAAAAACTGTACTCACAAACTGCTGATAAATATGCCAGAATCACCCAGAAAATGTCAAAAGCGAATGCACAGAGCTACTAATGTGGGACTGATGATTACTCATAATTAAAGAATTGTCAGATGACTGCAGTTTTTCACCTCCTGCCTACCAGCAGAAAACAGTCTGAGATGAATGAAGATGGGAATTATCCCACCAAGGTTTCCCGTAGCTCAAAGACACAACACACGCCCTTTGGGAAAGCCCCAGCAAAGAGTGCAGGGCCCGAGCTGGGCTTTAACAGCAGCAGTATCTCCTGCAAAGGTCATCACTTTAACTCCACCGTGGGTCAGTGGCAGGAAAATGAGTGATTTTATGGCTGCAGGCAGGAATGTGGGCACAGCCCCTTCCAGGCGGGTGTTCTGTAGGGATGAGCAAAGGGGTTGTGTGGGCTGGTACTGACCAAATCGGCTTGGAAAGCATCAACGGGTGAATCAGAGCCAGGAGCGAATGCAGTAAATGGCACCTACGTTTTGCAAAATGTCAGTGCCTCCTGAAATGCACGACGGTGGATCCAGGAGCAAACGAAGTCAGAGAAACTGCAAAGGGCGTTGGGAGCAGCGTGATTGATTTAGTACTGATAACTGAGCGACGGGTATGTGCAATATCTCTTTGAAGGAGTTTCCCCGAAGAAAACATCTTTTAATTCCACAAATTTGTCATCTTCAGTGTCAAACAACTCTGGGAGAAGAATGAGCTGTGAAATGCAGGCCGATCCAGCCACAAGGCTCTGCACAAAGCTGGGGGTAAAAAGCATGAAAGGAATGTGGTTCACGGGGCTCCAGGTCCTGCTGGCAGATGAAGAATGGCCCCAAATGACAGAGATCTGAGGTGAGTTAATCAAGATGTATGAGAGAAGAAGAGGTGTAAGAATCCTAGATATCAGCAAATACCCTCCACTGAGAGAGTGAGAAACACAAAGCAAAGGGCAAGGAGAGGTTATTACAGAGCTATGTCCAGACATAACAAAGCCTGCAGAGAAGGCAATGGAGGAAGGTGGAGAACAAAGCCTTGTCTCAAGGAGCTGAAGGGCCCAGGAGCGCACTCAGGCTGGGAAAAAAAAAAACAAGAGATGGTGGATCAGGAGAAGGGATGGCTCTGTGCTTTCATGGAAAGGTGGATGAAGTGGTACCCAGAAGCACAGGGGTGGCTGTTAGAAGGCGGAGGTGCTCAGAGTCATGGAAGCTGAAAGCCTGCCAGGGCCAGAAGAGGAGAAACAGAATGTCTTGTGGGAGAGAACAGTCAGTACTTGTCAGACACAAAAGCCCAGAAATACGCCATGTACCAGCAGTACGGATCCGTGAGCTGTGTGTGCTACCAGCACACAAGATAAAAATGAGAGGCAGAAAAAGGTGGTCTTGGCAAAAGTAGCAAACAACGGCCTGAAGTACCGCTCGGGATAGGCATCCTCAAACGAAATTAACACATTTGCTTCGAAAGATTGAGAGCTCAGACAGGAGAAGCACTGCTTTATGTGGGTTATTTCAAGTGAGGTGGTGCGAGAAGTCGAGGCAGAGGTTAACTCTCTGCATTGTCTTAAACATCAGAGTTTATCGAGGCCTTCAGAGCGCAGGTAAAAATCGTTGTTTCCAGCTGATACAGAAGGTTGAGAAGAATGACGGTCAGCAGAGAGCACAACCAGTAGCGCTTTCACAGGCACCTTCCAGCTGGCCATAGGAGGAGCACTGGGCTTCACGAATGTGAAGAGCAGACACTCTTGCTGGTGATACTCATCGTTTCGACGAGGAAGTGTAAGTGTTGGCAGAATGGATCAGCACCTTCCATAAGATTGGCAGTCTTCAAGCAAAAGTGGTAGCAAAGCAAATAATTGTGCGAGAGGAAGAGAGAACTCGGAGATATCAACTAAGGTGTAAACAGATTTTCCTCCTCAGTAGGCTAACACATGCTAGACGGCTGGACTTTGGAATTACAGGCTGTTACAGATAGTCCTGTAGCTCCCAGGAAAAACGCGGGGTCTTACTGATCCGTTTTTGAATGTTTAGGAATATATCCATCGTGTTGCTTTTGTGTTTGGGAAGAGGAGGCAAGAGAAGGGGACGCGATGCAGAACTTTATTAATAAGAGCAGTAATATGTGTGATTTCATGTGCACTGCACTGGGAAATTACTGCTTTCTACCTAAAAAAATGTACCTAAAAAAACTGAAGTGAAAATGAAAATGAGAAGAAGAAAGTAGAAAAAGACCCACGAGTGGAAATCCGGAAAAGCAAGTTGAATCCCGGAGTTTTCTCTAAATAAATACTAGAAATACGCCAAGAATGTTAGAAGAGAAAATGATACGAATCTGTTGCACCTGTCCTGTGCGTACAGACCAGTTTTTAGCAGTGAGCTCAGAAAAGCAAGATGGTTTTTATGTTTTCTTTTGCTCCTGGATGTAACGCTCCTGACCAAGGTAACTCTTTGCGACAGGAATTCGTTAGAAAAAGAGCGGATTTAGGCACAACTGTAACAAAATCTTCTCTTTATGTTCTGTGTTCACTCAGTGCAGCCACCGGCGATGTATTAACACGCAGCTCCGCATCAGCTGAAAGCTGGGCTGTTTGTTTGCAGTCTTTCTTAAAACTAAAGCTCATTTCTGCTGTTGGCTCTGATGGGGTTTCTATTCTGCTCCACATAAATCAGCAGCAAGGCAGCCACTGGCTTTGCTGGAGCACCTACAAGCCCATAACGAAGCTCTGCATGAAATGGTTCTCGTTCTCCTCATTTCATTACAAATAGGAAGAACAGTATTTGGTTTGTGCAAAAAGGCCTCTTTTTGTACAATCAGCTGGGCAACTTTGCATTTGGCACCGTCCAAGCACATAAATAACCATTTCATGACTCCAGAGCTGTAATACAGGGTTTGGTGTACTCTGTGCGGTGGTATAAAAGCAATATCGAAGCAATCTGCAGGACCAGCCAGATTTTAATCCGCTCCTATTGCTAATGCCTAATAACACTGCAGCAGTCCTTCAAATGAACTGCTCCTCTAGGACCAACGCTGCGAGGCTGTCGCTCTGGCCTGTGCACACGCACGTGCAAGCCATGCAGAGCTCCCCACTGCCTGATGCCGGCACCCGAGCCACGGCTGTTGCTGATGAAGAAAGCAGGAACCTCCCAGCTGTGTGCTGACTGCAGCCAGCTGCAGAGACAAGGAGCAGGCAAAGAATAAAACCTGGCTTCGCAGTGTTGGGAGCTGCTGTGCCACGATTCTTCTACGTACACCTAACACTTCACTGGCACTGCCATCAGTTTTTGCCATCTATTCATCAATGCCATCAAAAGTTAATGAGACAATTTCATTTTTAAGCAAACATTTTCCACAAAATACCCATCTGTATTACACTCACGGGCTGTGCTTTTAATACAGCGCAGACCAAAATGGCTGGAACTGCCATTAGGGCACGACAAATTCACGTGCTGTTTCCTTACACATGACAAATCTACGTGTCAACCACACTTATTCTGGGATGAGTGACCAAATACATTCTTGCACTGTCCTTTCACTGCATCTTGGGATGCGAATCTTCTAAAGCTATCTCCTGAGAACAGAACTCTTCAAAAGTAGTACTATTCATTATTATTGCTACTTATTATTGCTACTGTTTATTGTTTTACCGGGGAGACCAGAGCTCCATATTAAATAATATTTAAATAATATTAATAATATTTAAATAATATAAATTTTAAATTTAAATAATAAAATAATAATAATATTTAAATAATATATTTAATAATAATATTTAAATAATATGTGAACACATGCTCTCTCCCCGCTTGCTTTACAAGGAAAGTTAGACATGAACCAGTGTTGTGCTGAGGGTAGGGATGTACTTATAGAATCACAGAATCATTAAGGTTGGAAAAGACCTCTAAGACCATCAAGCCCAACTCCAGCCCCTCCCCACAGTGCCCACTGACCATGTCCCTAAATAGAGCGATAGAATCATTAAGGTTGGAAAGACCTCCAAGATCCCCAAGCCAAACCCTAACCCGTCCCCACCATGCCCACTGACCATGTCCCCAGGTGCCACATTTCCTGGTTCTTGAACGACTCCTCCAGTGCCTTTCTCACTACCTTTTATGATTTGGCACCGCAGATCTGAAGCTTGGCAAGGCAGACACGAAGTTTGGCAGGGGAACGGTCTGTGGAGGTCATTGCAGACCGTCATGGTCGATGGCTGTATGCTTCCATGCAATCACTACCGAATACACAACTTCTCCTTCTGTCTGTCTCACTTTTGCATTTCCCCATCAAAAAAAGGCATTTTCAGAAGAGCTAAAGAGAATGGTCAACGCAGTAAAACAATTCATATGGTGAATGACAGGGCTTTTTCCCCATTTTGACACATTCCAATGTTTGTTCTGCATTGGCCTGCCCATTAAAAGCAGCCAGTGTCTCCTGACATCTGCACTATATAGCCAGCCTTATGCTATTCACCGCTGTGTAATACCCGTGCTCTCAGCCATGCAGCCACACAGAACCCACTTTTCCCGGGCACCACCTGTACTTTTATAAGGAGCAGCAGCTTTCTGAGCTGCCCCAAAGCCCAACACGAGCTGGCAGGGAGCGAGAAGCCCTGGAGCCCCGGTCGCACACACGTGGGCACCCCTCACCCTGCCCTTGCTGCTGGGACCGCGTAAGCTGCCCTGCTCTGTCAATGCTTTATTTAAATATTATTTTGTTCTCCTGGCACGTGGACGAAGCTGCAGGAACCAGCTGGCACTGCCTCTTGCCTCTGATTGCGGCATTGATTGTGCACCACATGCTCTTCGCTGCCTCCTCCTCCTCCTCACTTTGCTCCATCCCCGGAGCTGATTGCTGCGGCCGCTCGTGGGGAGCGCTTGGCAGCTGCAGCACCCAGATGCCAGCTTCTTTCAGCGGTGGCCTTTGGGTGTCAGCTTGTCTCCCTGTTTGGCATTTCCTCTGGCAATGAAACCTGCTCTGTGTCTGCAGGAGGGGAAATTCATCATGGAAATGCATCAGAGGGAGCCGTGAGGGAAACTTGCCTGAAGTTTGCAGGGGAGCAGGGACATTCAAACCCGTCTGTAACTCAGAACTTGGCCTTTGCTGTGGTGGCAGAATGGGTGGCTGAAGGCTGCTAGCAGCTGTGCGCTGTGCACTGCGCTCAGCGTTCCCCTCCTCAATGCCCCTCTGCGTGGGCTTGGCCAAAAACACCCGAAAACAACACCGAAGTTTTCCGCCTGCTTTCCAAGCATTTGTATCCGCTGAGTTACCAGTGGAAAAAGCGGTAGGGAATGACACCCCGAACACCAGGAGTATCGTTATTTACATGGAAAGAATAGTATTCCTTATTAAAAAAAGGAAGAACGTACCTAAAAATATTTTCTTAGGAAAAGACGTATTCAGAGCAATGTTTGAATCAGTAAAACTTGCCTACCACGATATGAATAAAAAATTCTAGGGCTGGTTTGGCATTTTTGCAGTAATTTTCCTCTATGTGTATGAAATTTACTTCCTTTATGACGGATTTTTACATGCCACGTTAATCTACGATATAATTTACTAAGAAGTAAGAATTCTACTAAAAACACTAAGAGTTTTATTTCGCACATAAATCTTTAGAAATTTCAAACACCCTACAAAACAATTAAGAGGAGCCAATTAGAAAGGCGCTAAGCGTTCATTCTCTTTGCCTTCTTGGAGCTGCAAGTATTGATTATCAGGAAAAAAAGGAAGCCTTAAATGGACCCTGATTATCTTCATAATGAAACAGAGGAGTTTTTGCTGCCAACCACAGTGACAAAAAAAGCGAGGTCCTTGGTTCCTGGGTTGGATAATTTGTGAGTGATTGCCTGTGCCTCCTCTACAGTTACAATAACGGCCGTATCGCCACCTGCAGCACTTACAAACCCTGCTTTTCTCCGAATTAACCTCAGGATTTTATTGTATTCATTTACACATTTGTAATTAACGTCACTTTTCCGTGCGCAACCCCCTGCGTGGGTCCTTGGGCAGCCGACCTGATGGCAGCCCAGGGTTCACCTCCAGTGGCTGAACCAACCTAGTGGCTGCGATGGCACCCGGCAGAGTGGAAGCATGGTGTGGGCACCGCTCTGCTGTCCCCGGCTTGGGCAGGGAAGCCCAGAGAAAAGTGCCCGTGACTGCTGAGAGGCTGCAGAGAAGACAGAGTCCATGAGAGCAGAATAGAAATTTGACAACGGGAGATGCTCATATGGTGGAAAATAGTATATCTAAACACAGGAGACATACAAATTTAGCCTAGGAATTTAACCTACAGCGTTACCAATTTAACATTGAAATAAGGTGTGTTAAGGGGAAGCTGTTCACTCAGTGGGCAGTGCAGCCCCAGCACTGCTGCCCAGAGCTGTGGTGCCCCATCCCTGGGGGTGCTTGAGGCCATGGATGGGCCCTGGGCAGCCTGAGCTGGGGGGGCTGTAAGGTTCCTTCCAGTCCAACTGTTCTATGGCTCTTTGATCATTAAGGTTCCTTCCAACCCAACTCAAGCCATTCTATGGCTCTGTGATCTTTCAGGTCCCTGCCGACCCAGCCCTTCTCTGGTTCTACGATTTTGAACCGCGAGGCTGCTTAGTGGCTGGAACACCTTGCAGCTCATCACAGGAAATCTGAGCATCACAATTGTTTGGTTTTTTTCTTTCCCGCCTAAAAATCCTTGCTTCTGGGACTGAAAGCAATACTGCACCCTGCCTCGGGTCTAATGGAAGGATACGGTAAGCCCCTTGAAATGCTTGACTCTGTACCAAGGAGTTGGGTTCAAGCCGTAACATGTAGATGACGTTAGGTCCTTTAGCTAGCCTGTGCAAAATGAACAGAAGTCAGCTTTGGTCTAGACTTCCACCAGTGCAAGTACATGAAAGCACCACGTGCCTCTCTGTGCGCACAGACATGGAATACAGCTCCTAACCTCTAACTGGAAGTCCTCCCCACGGTCTCCCAGCAGCTCTTTCTGCGTTTCTAGCATCCACCCTGGGCCAGGGAACATCTTCTTCTGTGCATAAGCACTGTGGAGCACAGCAGGGATGAATGATGCAGGCGCTCCAGTAAATAAGTAACAGTGGTGCGCTATGGCATGCCAGCAGAGGAACACAGCACTGCCCACACCAAGGACAGCAGCAGGCAGATAGCGAAGGACTTCCATCCCTTAGTGAGTCAGAGTGAGCGTGGGTGAGACTGAGAGTTGATGATTGCTCGACATAAGCAGGGAAAAGAAGGAAAAAAGAAGGGAAAAAGGAAAGAACACATCTAAACAATATCTTTAACCTGTTTAAGGTAAAAAGAGCAGGGTGACAAATACTCCAGGAACTATGACGGTAAAGAGCAAGTGAACAGCAGGAAGCAAAAGGGCAGTTAAGAGCTATAAAGACATTCCTCACCAACACCAGATGAACAGACACCACTACAGCTGATGAACTGGCTTGCAGGAAAGCTGCCTTCTGACTATAGGAACGGCATTACTGGCTGCGACTGCTGCCTGCATCCAGTGGAGGTTTGCTGACTGTGGTCTGAGATGCCCCGGGGAGATGCTTTGTCCTCCAGCATTATGCTGCTCTGTCCTTCTTGCTCCTTCCCCCGCACAGTCTGCAGCAAGGAGAGGGGAACAAGTCGGGACCTCAGAATCTGAGTGAAATCAGTTGTGGGTCAGCAGCACATGCCAGTGAAAAGATTTTGGTTCAGACTTTGTACAGACAGAGGAGACAGCAGGGAGGATGCCTGCCTGGGCAGCACAATGGGCTCCTCGGGAGGCAGTCAGTCTCAGGGAAGCAGTGAGGACCTGCAGGTTCAGGGGTTGAAAAGACCCCAACTCCCTGGAGGATTTAAATTGAGACAGAAAGACAAGCTGTGAGACTGCGAACTCGAAGGTGTCCAACAGGAGCCTCGGAGCAGCAGCGCACACCGGGGTCTTCTCCAGAAGATGGGTTAAACCCTTCAGACTGAGTTTTCAAATCCTGTTACGTGCTTTTTCAGCATTTTAGTTTAAACAGCACTAAGTCGGGCTTGGGCCACTCTTATCCCCTACTTCCTCGCGGCCCCTGGGGAGGAGCAGCCCAACTGCAGGGCATGCAACACCGGGTGCACAGCGCAGGCATCAGCAGCATCCCCACGTTCACACCTTCTGCCTTGCTCCTTTCCGAAGCACGCAAACCTGCACGCACACCTGTATTTAATGCTCTGAAATCTACGTATGTGCACACACATATGCTGTTATTTTTATAATATTTGATGCAGACTGTTGGGAATGACAGCTCACGAGTAGAAATATTTTACCTATGGTGAAGGAGTACAAACCTGAGTTAAAGCACCATTTGCCTAAATAGGGCTCTGAGATAATGGCATGTCTTTCAGTAGTTTCCAACGCTTAATTAAAATTTGCAGTCCTGTTCAATATCTTTAATGATGATCTGGATGAGGGGATTGAGTGCACCCTCTGCAGGTTTGCAGATGACTCCAAGTTAAGGGGTAGCGTTGATCTGCCTGAGGGTAGGAAGACCCTTCAGGGGGATTTGGATGGGTTGGGAGCGACTGAGGGAGCTGGGATTGCTCAGTCTGGAGAAGAGGATGCTCTGGGGAGACCGTGTCACTCTCTACAACTCCCTGAAAGGAGACTGTGGTGAGGTGGGGGTCAGCCTCTGCTTGCAGGTAACAGCAGTAGGACAAGAGGTGATGGCCTCATGTTGTGCCGGGGGATGGTCAGGTTGGATATTAGGATGAATTTCTTCTCCAAAGAGCAGTGCTGCACTGGCACAGCTGCACAGGGAGGTGGGGGAGTCCCCGTCCCTGGAGGTGTTCCAGAACCGTGGAGATGTGGCACCTGGGGACATAGTGGGCATGGTGGGGTGGGTTGGGAATCTTGGAGGTCTTTTCCAACCTTAATGATTCTATGGTTCTACGAACTTCCCCATTTCTCCTTCCACAGCTCCAGCATTGGCGGTGGATGTGGATGGAACACTTCAGGCAGCCCAGGGCAGGAAGCAAGGAGAGCTCACACCTCGGTGGTCTCATCCCCCCTGCCCCAGAGAGCAGCTCTCAGTCAATGCGTTTGTGCTGCAATGGGATCAGTGGAGGAAAACGTAGCCTGGGGAGCGCACAGCCATCACGTCAGCCTCAGAGCAAACCAGAGCAGGAATTAGATATGGCTGGGGCAGAACTCCAAAAAAGGAGCATTTTGCGGGGTCGCAGAATCATGATATCCCTGGGAATTAAAGCATCCAGCTGTTTTTGCAGGCCTGAATTCCCAGTGGTCACTTGGAAGAGAATCTCTGTGCCTCAGCAGGCTTTTAGGAATTTCCAAGGATTAGGTTTAATCAGTGATCTGAGGTAATTTAATATATTTCCAGTGCTCTCTTCTTTAATACTTAATGACTGATGATTAGGTTTGTGTATCAGATCTGAAATCTGCAAGTTATGTGGCAATTAATGTTTGAAGTACACTGTAACTTCAAATATAATGATCGTATTTGCAAAGTAATTACAGAATATATGTGCCTAATAAATAATAACACTTAGCACTTACATGGCACTATTCACCTGAGGAGCTCTAAATGAAAAAAAATCCAAAAATAATACAAGCGCTTTGGATGCAAAGGAGGTTTCTCAGCTTTGTGAAAAGCCATGCCAGAGTTTCTGCGCAGAGCACAGGGAGGCATACGTGTGACCAGATTTAAAATATATATGTCTATATGTAATAATAATAATAATACGTATGACGATATAGATGGATAATTCTTAAGAACACAGAGCGCTTGGCTGAAAGACCACAAGGCAGCCCCGAGCCCAGACGCGCGTTCCTCCTCTCCCAGCCCTGCAACAGAGCAATATGGGATGGGAACTGGGACAGCGGGACGTGGGTGGCACCCAGCAACTGGGCCACGCTCAGCGGGAATGAGCACGCTGGGGCAACCGGATCACTTCTCTTGAAGATAAGCACTGGAATTCTGTGAGGTGCCCAGTCCCCGCTTTACAGCGGTGCAAGAACGAGGAAGCTGACGCACATCAAATAAATGCACGTCTTTAGGACAGGTGAGCCTGTACGAGAGCAATCCAACACCAAGTCCAGACCCCGTAAGCGACACTTTCAGCACTGTGCAGATGCAACGTGGCCGCGCTCATCTGAAGCCAACTTCCAACCAACTTCCTCCCTGCTTAATTCCTGGTTGACCTTGAAGTTTAATTGCAGCCAAAAAAGAATGGTTACGTAACGGAGGCAGCAAACCTAAATAAAACAAAAACAGAAGGGCCATATGCCACATAGCCCAGAAAAATCTACAATCAAATTACACTCTTTGAATTATTTACAATATTTCTTCTTGCCAAATCTAAGCAAATATTCCACTTGCTTCCACTGCACGGTAAGAGCTTTAACTGTTTACTGTAAACCCACGTATACAATAGCTCTTTCATCAAGCGTTTAACTGCACATTTCGCATTAATAAATATTACAAGGATATTATGAATGCTTCCTTACTACAATAAAGGCTGGATGTAGCTTTCATGGGTCCTTTAGTGCTGTGCAGAAAATGAATCTGAACAAGACATTTCCTCTCAGGCCATGCAGTATAGTAGCACCGAGCTACTGCGTAAATGTAGTGAAGCTAATATAATTATTATTTTAATAGCAGTTTCCCACCACATATTGAAATAGTAAAATGAACAAGGAAGCATTTCGTGGTCATGTATTGTGTTTGTTGAGATTTATTCACTGTAATATGATTATAACGTATCATGTACTTCTGCTCAGTGTCTCAGATTAGGCAATCGCCTGCACTTGCCTGTCCTTATTTTCAGCAGGGAGCATATGTGGTCGGTGCAGTAGGAGAGCCTCCACCACCTTGGGTCGGCCCAGTTTTAATCGTTTAAATAAAAGACCTGGATGACAGGACATGGTTTTAGAAGCCACATTTGGAAAATGGTGACCACTGTCTTTGTTCTCTTATCTGGAATAACATGGTAACGCTTGTTTGCCTGCACTGTAGGAACCTCCTGAGGATCGCTGACATTTGAATGGCACTGCGAAGAGGTAACAAAGTGATGCGATTAATCACTGTGCAAGCTCCGTGCTTTACATCTAGGTGAGATGAGAATATCCGTGCCTTGACAATATGCATTCCTGGAAGACAGTGCGAAAATAAAGGAGCGTTGTGCGGGTGAAAACAAAAGGGGAAGGAGAAGACACAGCAGAGGAAAGCATTCATTCCCAGCTCCGTGCCCCCACCCCGTGCCACCACTCATTTATTGCTTTCTCAGCTGCTTGTGCGCCCCTTTTGGTTGCAGCGCACTGAGAGTGACACGCTTGGAACCAGATTAAAACCACAGCCCAAACGACCCCATGTGCACGTCTCTGAAGCGCTGCTCATTCCTTTGGGCCTCTTTGCAGCAGCAACCCAAATGCCAACCCAAACATGCAAAGGACTACTCAAAGCAGAGCAGGAATTTCATCTGCTTTCCTGCTGACCACCACTTTGGCTCTCTAATGACTTCCACTGTCTTTCCGGTTGGGTAAAGGCTCTTTTCTCCTGCACCTCCTCACTCCGGGTAGGTATGTATCCACTGCTCCCAAAATAAACTGAGCTTGGATCTAACTTGAGGCAGGAATTGACAGCATGAATCATGCTGGTGCAAACGTCATCTCAGTAATTGGAACATGGATATATGCCTGTGGAAATCATAAAAGTAGCAAATAACTGTATTACAGAGCTAAGGAGAGGAAACCTGGCTCTGCCAAATCAAAGAAACTTTACTTGGCCTTCGGTAATGTCAAGAGCGAGTCTCATTGCCACTCATTACAGCTGACAGTGTATTCTGCTTGTTTCACCCGTCTGCAGATGGGATTCATTGCACCTAACTTTAGTCATATAGGAGTGAGGCATCTGGTCTGAGCCACTCTTCTCCGCTCCACTTGCTGTATGTGGAAGAGGTGAGTACCTTCAGAAGAGGCAGCTCATCAGTCGCTTCTTAAAAGTCGTCTTAGGTCAAGACAGACGGTCTCTCAAGAGCCCAATCTCTCTCTATTAATTAGAAAAGGACCCCAGATTTTCTTAGATGAAAACAACTGATTTCCACATAGCCAAAGACAGCTGTGATAAATCTGATCACATGAGATAGTACAAAGATTTTCTCTTTTAACCCCATTTTAGTTATCTCCAAGTATCTGTCATTCTTCTCCAACTGTGATCAATACTTTATGTCAAACATTACAGAACTGGCGAGTCTTTCTTTTACGACTATGTTATGGGAGATAGACCTTTGCCATAATGTTTTGAAGCACCTCATGTAATATCCCCATAAATATAAGATGAGTTGCATTATCCATACTGTATTCACATTTCTCTTCACTATGACATGCCAAATTCATCTCATGGATCACAATTCAGGTAAGTACAAGTGAGCCAGGAAGATGTTTATTTCATTTTTAATGACTTAAAGATGTCTTGAGGTCCTTCTGGTTATTTGAGAGACAGTACTTCTCAGCTGCTTTATTTTATTTATTACGCTAAGCTCCTTCCTTCTGTGCTCCTAGAAGTGCTCAGAAGAGTCTGAAGAATTCAGACGTGAAGCTCCCTCCAGACAACATATCTTTATACATATTTTTTGCAATCTGGGAAAAACATCCAGTTCACAGAGCTGTGTTAAGAAGTAGAGCAACATTAATTCAGGAGCCTCATGCTTGTGGAACAGAGGTACTCCTCACTGTATTTTCTGCCATCCAAGAGCTCTTCTGCCGTCGCTGCGACCAGCCAGATTCTGCTCTGCCCTCACAACCTTCTGCCTGACACGTTCTGGAACCCATCAGTGGCTCTCACTGAGACTTCCCTACTTCTGTGGGCCCAGGTTTGGAGACGAAAGACGCCGCGTTGGCTGACCGCATGTACTCTGCTCAGACTTTTCTTGCCTAAGAAAAGAGAGCGCACGACTCGGTTCCTGTCCCACTCCAGAAAAGGAAAATCAGCAGAGAAATCCTTTTGCCACTTTCAGGACCTCATCTTCCTTCAGGCTCCGGCTTCACACCTGGACATCTCACCCTGGAGCTCAGGTCTCTCCTTTGAAGGAAGCCACGGCTGCCCCTCCCGGTACATCCCATATAATGTGATAATTGGCAGAATCTCATCGCTGCCTCGTCCCTGGAGACACCCAAGGTCAGGCTGGACAGGGCTCTGATGGAGCTGCAGGTGTCCCTGTGCACTGCAGGGGAGTGGGATCAGGTGGCCTCAAGGGGTCCCTTCCAATTCAAATGATTCTGTTATTTGTAACTATCTGCAAGATAATTTAATTAATGGCTCATCCTGGACAGCACATCCTTGAAGTTCAAGTGTTTTAAGGACAAAGCTGAGGTTTACAGTTGTGCTTGGTGAGGAGGAGGTATGGGGAACTGTTCTTTCTTATTTGGATGTGAGAGCTGGAGCCTGGAAAATACCAGAAAAAAAACAGCACCAGACCGTGCATCTCTTTTCCCCCTCAGTAAGCAGAGCCTACATCTGCGTATGAAGCGTGTGGAAGAGAAAACCACATACAAAGCCCTCATCTGATGAACAACTGTTTCACAGAATCACAGAACTGTAGGGGTTGGAAGGGACCTCCGGAGATCGCCGCGTCCAGCTCCCCTGCCGAGCAGGCTCCCTGCAGCAGGCTGCACGGCTTGGCGTCCGGGAGGCTCTTGAACATCTCCAGAAAATGTCTCACTCAGGAAAGCTGATGCAACCTCCATAGACACCCTTTGATACAAATAGAGATAAACCAGGGAGGCACTTGACGGAGAGCAGCTTGTGGCTTACGGAATCAGCCAAGCTGGTCACGAGCCAGATCCAGAACTCAGATGAAATTTGCTTAAGTGGATCTTCATCAAAGCGATACCTTCACAGTCCTAGGAAAACTCCCAGAGAGCTGGGAACACTGCTAGCACAGACACCACATCAGCTGGAGCAGGAGGAGATATCTCCTGACCAAACCCCTTCACGCAGCTCGGGGGAGAGCCACAACCAGTGACTGCAGCTGAGGGGGGCTGAGCTCCAGCCTGCACAGCCAAGAGCGGTGCTAGCTCTCCCCTTCCCCCTTCTCACGTCTTTCACCTACTTGGCCGTGTACCAGAAAGAGCCCGAACAAAAGTGAGAGACCCTGAAGCTCGAAGCCACTCTAAAGTTAGAAGCTGTGCTAAGATTAGAGAGCGAGAAGTGTGAGATAGCTGAAAGCCTGTGAATCGTGCTAAGGATAGAAAGCTCCAAGTAGGAGGCAGCCAAACCCAATGCTGAGAAATCAGAAGTCGAGCACAGAAGTTGGATGAGATTTATAGCAGGGAACTCAGCCTCTATTGCTCCGGAGGCAAGGTAGTGCCTGGCAGCCAGGGATGTTCTGACAAGCCACACTGCTCTGATCTGATAGCCTGCCTCCAGAAATAGGGATTATATCACATCATTTGATAGCACATGCTATGCGCGTAAAGTACCGGGGGATCAGGAAATGCAGTTCTTGTTCCTGTAGCTCCCAGGGAAAGTCCTGCCTGCTTTCGGTGCTCTAGACAGGGCCGGCAGCAAGCCAGGTTACCATACACTCAGGGTTGCTGTGCCCTACTGCAGTGCCTCCACAGCCAAAGATCTGCATTGCACAGATCTGCCTCTGGATTCTAAGAACATGGTAAGCAGTGAACTAATGAACAGTTGAATGATAGCATGTCTATTCCTGCTTCCTCTTTCAAGCAGCAAGGAATGAACACCACGAGTTGGCCTTGTCCTCTGGATCCAGTTAAATATGACACTGGAACAAGCTGGAGGACTTGCGCTGGCTAAGGTGCATCTCAAGAGCATCTGAAGGTCCGTGCTTCATGCCTTTGGCAAATGAAACCAAACACCTTCCTAGTGATACCGAATGCAAGCATGGTGACCTGGAGATCACAGATCATATGTGACAAAGAACCAGAGAACTACTGGGTCTCACTGAAGTGGGGAAGTTGTCATTCGCTGTACTGAGAGGTCTGTAATAATTTGAAACTCATCTCAAATTTCAGCAACAGAAATTCTATAGAATCAAGAGCTCAAAAACTGATTTCTATTAAAAATAAGCCTGGGTGGCAGAAGGTTTTGTTCTGCTTTTAATCCCTGTTAAAAATCCATGTCTAAAGACAGCCCAGCAGGTCAGAGCCTACCTGGCAGAGCTGGCAACAGGAGACAAAGGCATACTGGGGCTGGGGCTGCAGGCAAGCCTAGAAGCCTCCAGTTGTTGCTGTAATTAGGGAAGAGCAAGGAGAACGAACTTCTGTGCCAGGGCTGCACTGAGCCTCTGCTTGCTGGATATCTTAAGCAAAACGCCTCAGCACACTGCCTACAACTGAGGGATGCTGGCAAACCTCTGCTGGAAGCACCTTCTCAGCAGAAATCTGCATTTATCACAAACGAAGAACGCTCCTGTTTGGGCTGCGCTTCTTAAAGGGAACAATGCAGCAGCTTTTCAGATCATGGTCAATTAAGCGTTGGCAAGATTGCACAACTTCATCCAAGCTGTGGATGGCCATAATCAGCAGCAGCTGAAAAGTAGCCAAGAAACATGTGGATTTGTGTTGTAAAGGCTAGGAGAGGCAGTTTTAACCATTGAAGTGCATGAATGTAGAACCAGAGCAACCAGGATTAGCACAGAGACCATCAGCCGGAGGAGCAATGGTTGCAGGCAAAGGGAAACACTCAGCAGATCTTCAAAGGTGAAGGCTCTTCCTCGTGGAAGGGTATTTGCACAGCTCATAGGACGGGTTTGTACAAAGATTTGTGACGGGGGATGCAGGTTATAGGGCAGGCTCCAGTGTGCCTCTCCTCTTCTCATTGGGCCCCAATAAAACTACAAACCCATGCATTAATCTTGTTAAGTGCTCGTGAACAGGTTCAGAGATGGTAAGAGAAACCTTATGGCTGAGTTCTAGCAGAACTAGCGTCCTAGCTAGAATTCCTAGCAGAAATTTTGTGTACACGAGATTCAGATGAGTGAGTCAGGAAGTGGTCCGGCAGGTGGAAAAAGAAGAGTGAAAACGTGAATGTTTTGTCAACAAATACATTTCAAGTGAGTCTCTTACTGTAGTGTGAGCAGCCATCTAAGTGAAATAGAAGTCCTGAAGCAGGTTCTTCCCTCTCTCTAAAATCCACAGCCAACCCTTGGTGCTACCTTTCTCAGGCGGAGCAAATCATACGGCCTCTCGAACAGTAGTGTGGGAGTCAATCATCCCAAGCCATTATCACTGCAAAGTGATTGCCATCACAGCTGGCTTCAATCAGAGCCACTAATGATCTTCTTGCATCAGCATCATTTATGTGAGTGGATGACATGCGTCTGCCAAGCTACGTAGTTTGTAGAGATGTAAGGTTTTGTGCATGTATGGAGAAGAAGCTTTGCCCAGAACTTGAATACAGTTCAACTAAGCTTTGTTATAGGTCAGCAGTCTCAGATCAATGAAGCGCCAGAGTAGAGAGCAAAGAACTCAAGGGAAGAAGCTGGGAGTAAAAGCAAATTGGTGACCTCAGCCCAGGTGCTTTTTCCGGAGTGCAGCATGAGGGTGCTGGAGCTAGGATCGCCACCGCTGCTAGCTGGGTCACAGCGTACGGGTGGGAATTCCGCTTCTCTTTTATTTCCCCTCGGGTGCTTTCATAACAAATTCAGCAGTGTTGTCTGGGTCTTGAAAATGCATCATTTGAATTAATCTTTCCTAGCTTTTGGTAAGAGTGATGTTGTAGTAACGAGGGTCGTGGTTAGTGGGTGTGCTGGGGATGGGTTGGTGGTTGGGCTTAATGATCTCAGAGGTCTTTTTGATGATTCTGAGAACCAGAAAACACCAAACCAGAGCAGTTCCCCCAACTGGACCATGGGCTCACTGCCGTAGCAACTCACACCCCGAATGGTGTTTGGGTGTTTTCCAGAACAACCAAATAGGACACCTCTCCTTAACTGCTGAGCTAATTCACGAGTTAATGAGGCAGAAACTCTGTGGAAGGAGCACTTTCTGACAAACAGCATTACCCTTGGCAAGTCTCAGTACAGCGCAGAGCATACAGGTCCCATTTCAGGGTGCGTGATACACCTGCCACGCTCCGCAACAAACGGATGGGGCTACACAGAGACTTGGGCAGATCTGCCCTGCTCCAAACTCACCGCAAGTGTGAGCCACGTACGCGCATGCCCCAGTGCAGGGCCAAGGCTGTGCTGTGGTTCCTGGAGCATTTCGCACATGCCAAGCCAAGACCCCATTAATGTGAGTCCCCTGCGGACTCCCATTCACTTCTCGCATGAATTAGTATCACGCATCACACATGCTTTTTCACACACACACACAAAAAAAAAAACACTAAGAAAAACCAGAGTGAAATTAATGACCAGCTTAAACATTGGTTTAAGGGAGTTACCGGCATCCTACTTTGCCTCTGTGGTTGTTTTCCAAGTTCTGCAACAAAGGGAACAATGTCCCAAGGCAGCACTTTCTTTCACCACACGGCATGGAGCTCTGAACAATACACCTGCGTGAGGCAGAGCCCTTGGCAGAAGCAACTTAACCCTCTTTGTGTGTGACTGGGGTATCTCCAGCATGCAAGATTTTAGCTAATTATGTGTGTGTGTGTGTGTCTATAAACATATGTGTAGATAGGTCTGGGAAAAGCAAGCTACCCAAAATCCTATGTCCCTTCTCAGGTTTAAAGTGCTGCTGCAACAGCTCCAAGGTATAGGAACAGGCAGAAACAGAGGAAATGTGAAGACCGTGATTAAATTTTGGGAAATCAAATCTCCGGTTGCACAGAGAGGCAAACCGAGTACCTTGGCTCTTGCCAAACGCTATGAATCAGATTCTGATTTTGTAAAGCTGTACCTAAAACCAGAAGTATTTGGAATATAAATTCCAAAGTTTGGAGTAGGATTAGATAAAATATTCTAATGTAAACTCACATCTAGTAAATGGATAGAGTTCTCCTCCAGTATTTATCTTTCTGCTGCTCCTTCTTTATCGCTCCTTGATCCCCAGCTAATCTCTACTTCATAACTGGACGTCTTCAGCGCATATCTTAATCAGCTCTGCCTTCCAGGTCAAAGATCGGGGCGTATATTTTGAAGGGGTATTTCAGACTAGAGCAGACACTCAATTGTTATGGTTGCAGTATAAATCATTTATGGAGAGAGGATCTTTCTGGCTAGATCTCAGAGATATGCAAATGACAACTTCTGCCTGTTTACAATGCAATAACCATAAATGGAGATAAAACAGGAGAAGCCCGTGTCCCACAGAGGGAGGGGAGAGCCGAGCTCAAATAAGGGACGGGTTGAAAAAGAGCAGATAGTTCGCAGTAAATATCTAAACGTTTAGGGCAGGTTTTGTGCTTTCGTTCTTTTCACGGCAATACAATACAAGGAAACCACACAGGAACAGCTGGATCCCAAACATCCCTGCGTTCAGAATCTCTGCACCAAGATAGGCGCGTGCTGCTGCTCGGGGGCTGCTGGGGGCTTCTAAAGCACGGAGCACAGCGAGCACGGCGGGAGGGCTCAGGGCTGTTCAAAGGGAACCTCTGCTGCTCCTGCCGGGGTGGTTCGCCGCGGTGCAACGCCGCTCCCATCGAAGGCAATGGGAGTTTGACTTCAATGGAGCAGAGTTAGGTTAATGCTGAATGTTTTGGAAAACGCCATTCCCCCTTGCCAGCCTGAATCCTCTGAGATCTTCCCATCATTAGTTTAATTCAACCATAAATGTTTGGAACAGCAGCCAAGGGATTAAAATGATCAACAAAGTCAATTGTTTTGTTTGTAAATGTGCTTTTGCTTAGTTTTCTGCAATGTAAAAGTTGTTCTGTGAACCTTGTTTTGACTCATTTAAACCCCATTTAGTAATCCTGCAGGATAGACGGTATTTGTGATGCTAGTGCCATCTCTTCTGCCTAAAATAACACCCTCTACCCTTGTGCACCTCAGGTATCTTGTCACAGGTTGGGCTGATAGAGGCATTTCTGCTTTATGGAGCTGTGCAGTGCTCGTATTTCAGTAGAGAGCCTAAGAGAAAAGTGGCAGTGTTCTGTTTTTTTCCAGAGTGTTTGAAGATGGAGGCGTTGAAGCTTTTAGAAATGCCTGGTGTCACAGTTTTGGAAAGGTTTATCAGCCTGCTTTTGTGTTTCAGAATGGACTTCGGCTAGAAACCTCACATGTATTTCCACGCTTGGAGAAATAATAAGCATGCGGAAAGGCCAGAATTGCCCGAAATGACAGAAACTCACTCTAACCACTCCTCAGCAACCTTTCCACTTCACGGCAGCCCGACGATGGACCGCGCATCCTCAGCCTCTCTCTGCTCCTTGCCGTGGCCGCGTCACCCCGGTTTGGACACGTCGCGCCTCCAGTGACCTCCTTTCACTCTGAAAATTAAATTGCAGATTTGGCTCTGAAGTGGGCCAAAAAAATCCTTAAAATCGGCGGTCTGAAAGGCTGCCTCGACCCATTTTGCCTTTCACGTCGCAGTCATTTGGTATTCCCTGCTCTCTTTGTGATTGATAACTGTGCATTTGTGCACAGGTGATTTTTCCACCTCTCTAGTCACACCAGCTCCTGTACCTCCCATCGAGGTAACGGAAAGCATCCACTGCTTATCTCTGAGCAGCACATTAAACAAAGCGACATAATGAGCTGCGTTTTGTTGAGGGCTCTCCAGGTCCCCCAAATCCTTCTCAAATGTTATTGTTTATAAAATGTTTGATAAAAAATAAAT
>JANHGO010004949.1:0-23916 GCA_024606505.1 Aquila spilogaster
CTCATAGTAATTTTCCATGAAGCTATGGAAAAATATTTATCCTTCCTTCTATAAACATGTCTGTAGGAGATTTAAGGCAAGGCGTGCATGCACTCATACGCAGAAAAAGTCCCCTTACATAGCCATAATTAATAAAATGTCTATGTTTTAGTGCTCCAGGAGGTTACAAAAAAAAAGCGTGTTTTCCTTATCGCCCACACCATTTTTGTATGTAAATAGACACAATCTTTATGGAATAGATGTTCTCATGACCTCTGTAGAAATACATGTGCTAGAAGGAGCATCCTCTGGGACTGTACAAACTAAAGAGACTGTACTTAGTTCATGTCCTTCAATAAGCTTGAGGTGCAGAACATGAAATTCAGTACTTATGAGAATGGCCCAGCATTCTTTTTCCTCCTTGCTAACCTATACCTGGATTTTTTCATCTCTCAGGAGCATTCTTCCCTCGCTTTCCACTCTAAGCAGCAATATTTCGTTGCACCAGTGTCCATTTTTAATAGTGAGACTGATGATTTTATTGACAATTATGTCTCTCCTGAATCCTACTAACATATATGGTAAGGTACAAAGGGAGAACTTGAGTGCACGCATACCCTCAAACATAAAGTTGTGTTTGTGTGGTTGTGGTTAAGATCAGACAGTGACCAGCTTCGTATTCCTGGGCCATACACATGATGCATCTCAGCTTCGAGTCCACCAGTTGACTCAAACAAATAATTTTCATTATGTCACAGAGTGCAAGATAAAGAAGGAGTCCTTTGGCCAACCACTGTTTTTCTTGCTGATTTCCAAATGTAGGTCCTAAGAAGGAAGACTCAGATGGAGATGGCTTTTCTGTAGGTGGTAGCATCTGTTCAGCCTTCTTGAGGCTAAATGGATATGTTCTGGACATTACTGAGGCAAATTTTTCTTCACGACAAATAATGTAGGAAATAGTGTTGTATTTCTCTGCAGCGGGAAACTTTTACTTAAAATAGATAAATACTGTTATGTCAAGCCAGTCAAATCTATGATGTGCTTTGTGAATAATCCTGCTGCGTTGAAATTTGTTCCTGTTCCAAAGCTGAGATGAAAATGTCTGTTTTGGGGGACTTCCTTATTCATCATTATTTCCCAAAGACTAAATTTTTGGGATTTTTGTCTATAAGATCTTCAGAATTTACAGTGACAAACAGATGTAGCATCTTGAATTAGAAAGGAAACGGTATTTCAATCAACAGACGAATTGAAACCAGAACTGGATTTTGGGGTGGAGTGGGGGGAGTAATTCATCTATTCCGTGCTTATATTCTAGGCAACAGTATAAAAGTGAGAAACCTAAAATGTCACATAATGGGATTTTAAATGACATTTCTTAAGTTTCCTCTATTAATTTTTAAATACTTTTTCCTGTGGGACTTTCCCTAACATTAATTGAATTGTAAGGAGAAATTGTGGTTTTATCAAAACAGGCTCTTGGAAAGCTATTCTGACCATATTTAATACTCATCAGCTGGGGTTTTTCACTTTCTTGCCTTTGAAAAATGCTGTTTTTTTTCTTTTTGACTGAAACATCAAATTTAAGTAATGAAGTTGCATTCATTAAAGAGCCTCTGGCAAGGAGCAGACCACTACAAATGCTGGCATGGGTATTGTGATGGATTCCTGTTCAGGCAATTTATCACTTGTATCATAAGCAGGGATATCATGGGCCATGGCTGCATCCTGCTGTGAGCTGCTGCATTGTGCAGTCAGAGGAGTTCAACTGTTCCTGTAAGAGGAGGATGCTTTTGATGATTATAAAAAACATCAGCCTTTCTAAGGAAGCTCAGGTGATAGAGTGCTATCCCAGTCCAAGCTAAGTTACTCCATGGATATGTTTGTTTTTTTTTTTTCCCTTTCCTGCCAAGACCTTGTTGCTCCCTTCTGGTTGGTGTATTCTTTCACCTTCCAGAGATGGCTGTCTTTGCTGATGAGGTACAGACCTATATTATCTCTATAACTATTCACATTCCCTGCTGGTTTGAAAAACAAAAATACAGAAAAACTGTACAACTTATTTAACTTTCATGTTGATGTGCTGTGCTGATCCATCTGCATCTATCAATGTCAAGCCTCTCCAGATCTCCAGACTTGGTCAATAACGGTCTCATTAGATCTGGATACGCAAGGGAACCCCTTTTTTACACTGTTCTTAAAGGTAAGGCTGCTTTAGTAGTGTGTTACTCAATTTAACATGGAAGACATTAAAGAACAAGCCAGAAGACTAATCAGTCTTTGTTACTACTTACCATGTTTTTGTCACATTCAGATACTAACTGCAATTACTTGATATGCATGCTGTTCTTTCTATTGTTAATTTGGATATTGGACTGGGCAGAAGATGGAAGGCTGCAGGCTTTCAGTAGAATGGTGTGCTTTGGCCGATGGCCACCGTGCTACTCTTCTCTCTGGGGCTCTAGGTGAATTAGGATGAGCTGTTGTCTTGAGTGAGACTCAGTAAGGCTCAGGGAGCTGCCACCATGAATCAGCTTGTGAAATCATGCCTCTGGATCAGAATTTCTGAAAGACAGATTGCTATTTTCTCGTTTTACATATCAGGCAAAAATCTTGCTGTGTGATTGTTGTACGGGCAATTACAATATGCTGTTAGCCACAGAATTCCTTTCACAGCCTCAGTGGCAGTACTTTTGTAGAAGTAGTCTCCAGGGTTGTCATTCTCCCTTGTTTGTTCCTAATGCTGCTAACTTAATAGCACTTGGCAGAGCTGAATTTGACCTTAGCTTGCTCAAAGCTGACTAGCATTGATTCCAAGTTACAACATGTAGTGATGCTGAGGATTTTATTGCCAGAAGGAATCGGGCACCTCAAGGTCTTAGTAGGATCCTAGAAAGAAGAAACAACTCATTTGTATGCAGGTAAATGAATAAGAACACCAGTAATTACTGGCCTGCCATACATAAGACCTAGGTCTTTGTCTAGATTACAATCACTCCTCTTTCATCCCATTGTGCTTTACTTTTGCCCTTTCTGCTCCTTCCACTAGTATACAGTAGTCCCTCGCCCTACCTCCATTTTAATTTGTACAACAGCTATATACTATCAAACAATATTCTAGTAGTTCCTCATTCTAATATAAATTTAAGAAAAGTGCTTGAGAGAAAGGAGGCTTTTTGGGGGGAGTAAAATAATTCAAATATCTTCTCTCTGCAGCAAATGTGAATAATTTAAGTAGGGCACTTCCAGCCATTCCTCTCTTCTTATGAGATTTACACTCACGTAACTGAGGAATGTGTTGGGTCCTTTGCTTAGCTGTTTACTTCTAGTAGCCCTTAGCTTTTATATTGACTACCTATTACTTAAATATTGGGCCTGCCAAGCTGGGAAGAAACAGAATGGATGACTGCAAGAATGAAACAAAATATGATGTAATGATGGTAAAATAAACATATTACAGGAAATACAAGAAAGTCAAGCTCAGTGGAAGCTGTAGAACGAGTTGGAAATCTTCAGATGGAAGGTTTTCCAATGGAAAATGCTGATTCATTGAGCACTTTGCAAAAAGGTGTTAATTTCAAATAGACCTTACTTAGAATGGGCGATTGAAGGTCATTTCCATACCATTACAGTCAGCCTTTAAAGGTCTGAAATTACTTCATTACTGTCTTTGATTTTATTCACTGTTTCAAAATTTCACTTGGCTACAAATTTCAGTTTTTGTTTTGCTTTTGCTCTTTTTCAGAGTTAATTCATGAATTTGTGTAGTTTGATTTATTTTTCTTGAAGTAGAAGTGTTGGCTTTTTTCACAAAGGAAAAAATATAGTTAGGTTGTGCAAGTCAATTATGAGGAGAGGGCAGTTAGGCAAGAGCAACCTCAAGGGAAAAGCCTTGAAGAAAGATGAGAAAATCTCATACAGCGGTATGTACAGCAGCACCAGGCACTGGGGACAGGATCTGTGTGGAGCATAGCACTGGACATCCATAACCACATTGTTGTGGCATTTCAGGGAGACTTCAACCCACTGTGGTGACCAACAAAGTCTGTCACTCCATTATAGCAGGAAAATCTCGAGCTTCTCTTTTCCCATAACCCTCTTCATCTCAATTTTGTCTGTTGAAAATCAAGAGGAAGATGGCACCAGGTGGCCACAGCCCTTCCCATAATGTAGGATGGCAAAGTCACCCTTGTAGAAAGTGCCTGAGGTCTTCAAAGTGTGAAAGGACCCAACAGGGGATGATCCACCCACATTGCTTACGTTTATACATTTTAACCTCACGTTGTGATTTCTGGACACTTATAATCATCCTAGAGATGATGCTGGAAAATGCTGTGCTTCCTTCCAGGCAGGAAAAGATGACAGGCAGACCCTGGGAACTAGAACAGGAAAGCAATATGAAAAGGGGCGTGTTTTTGCAGACAGAGTTCTAGCCCAGCTGAGGCTCATAGGAGTGACAGGCACTGTTTGCTTGGAATAAAGGTAGGAGCAACTGGCGGGGCTTGGTGGGAGACACCGTATGGGGAAACTGAGACAGAGGGAAACGCTAAAGGCCAGACAGACATAGCTGCTGAAGCCTGCTTAAATGAAGAAGCAAAAAAGGAGAGACATTTTTAGGGTAAGTACTCACTGTACAAGGCTTGAAGGTTGGCAAATCAACAGTCTCTTGTTGAGTCTTTCTCTTTTTGAAAAAAAGTAGGACTTTATTTATTTATTTATTGTAGAGAAGCATTGCATCAATGAGAGAACAGGCTGTCATCAGTTTTTCCACTCAGTGGAAACAATTTTGGCTAACTGCCTGGGGTCAGCAAAGACTGAGTATTCTGATGCTGTTGTACTGCTTCCATGGCACGTAAATGATGTGCCCTCAGTGGTCTAAATGTCCAGGTGACCTGATTCAACAGAGACTTGTATCCTGCCTCCTTAGTCAAAATAATGTTGGTGTGATGTTTTGCAGGTGTGATATTTGCGTCTTCCAAACCAGGAGCTTTTAGCTGTAGAAACCCTTTGGCAGCCATTTCCTTGTAAGCAGCAGCACATGCAGGAGGTGCTAGTTGCAGAAATGAGGACAAGTTAGTTGAGGGTGAGGACTGTGATGCTGCGCCCTTGCCATAATAATTTACTGTCATGTACGGGGCTGTGAACTGTGGCAGATGAGCAGCAGGGCTGTCCTGGCAGGAAGGGTGAAAATCTCCAGTGTGGGTGTGGGAGGGAAACCTGGGGAACCACTGCAGAAGTTGCAGGGTAAGCCCTTTGCCTGCATGAATCAGAGCACACGCGAAGAGATGCAGGTTTAGCAGCTACCCGGAGACACAAACACACGCCTTTATTGCTGTAATGAGGAGTATGGAGACTGGGCCACAGGCAGGGAAATGACCTTTGTCTGTATGAGCACCTGCTGCTGACCTGTCTGCAAATTAGCATGAGGAATAAGCATGAAAAATGCATACTGTCCCATTGCGCATTGAGATTTCTGGAAGGGAGACAGAGGTGTTAGATAAATAAAAGCAAAAAAAAGAGGGTGGTAGCACAGTCTTCTGAGCCAAGTGTGGCTGCCACTCAGGGATGGTATTTCATGAGGATGCCTGTCATGTAGGAAGATGCAGAGAAACACCGATAGGATGATTGCATCTGATTTGCTGTCGCTTAGCATATGAAAAGCTTGCTAAGAAGTGGGTGGGTGGTGAAAATGGGTTGTGGCATTGGAAGAACCTGCCGAGCCACCTTCCAAACTACAGCATTGTTACAGGAGAAAAAGCAGAACCCAGCATGGCAAGCCACCTACTCTGCAGCAGAGAATGGCCTGGGTTGTAGTGCAGGAGCTTCCCCTAGTTCCTGGAACGGGCTTTTGTCTCATACAGATTTGATCTCAGCCATAACCACCATCAGAAAGCATATTAAAGGCATGTTCTGCTTCAGGTTATGTTTAGACCGTGAAAACAGAGCGCTTTTTAAACAAGTCAGCTGGCATGCTTTAATTAATGTAGATTGAAAACGTTCAGTCTATCTAAAATAATATTTAAAACAATGAGGGTATACATATGAATTTTTTAAAGTTTCTTTGGATGTGATTTGTCCCTTCTGATAAAAGGTGTAATATGTATTCAAAATGGTGCTACTTATAAAACGCAGACCAGTAAGAATAAAGCTCTTTTCCCATTGTTGCTGTGGCCCGAAGCTGTATAAAGATTTCTGGTATTTTAATGGTGGTAGAAGAATTTATTTGTCCCCTTAACCCTTTCCAGGCTTAGTTTGATGTTGGGATGCATGCAGGCTGTGCCTGGGCTGGGGAGCTTGCTCATGGCCTGGTGGCAGGGCGACAGAGAGCCTTCTGGATAGCCCAAATGTGGGGTGAGAAAATGGTGTGCAAGAGAGATCGGGGCAGTGAAGCACGGCCAGCTGAGTGCTCATGTAGCTGCTAATTTTGCCCGAGCCCTGTTTCCCAAGCATGCATTTTAATGCCTGGTTAAATAGGCTTGTTTGTTTAATTGTGCACTGTTTTTGGCTCTATAAGTGAATCATCATCAGTGTGCATCCCTGGGTGCTGGCTGTGGCTGCAGTGTGTGGGGAGCTGCTGGCAGGGTGTGGGGCATGCGCAGGGTGGGCAGTGAGCACAGCTGCAGCTCAGAGCCCAGCACACTACAGGCATTTGTGGGTTGTGTGTGGCTCTCTGGGCACAACTCAGCAGCCTCCTGCTCTGGCATGGCCCAGCTCCCCTCCTCATGCTTCCCAGGCGGATGGGACAGATGTTGCTGCTTACATGTGGCTTAAATGTTTTGCTTTTCCCACCCCCCTCCAGAATGTAAACACTTCTGTAATTGGTGAAATCAAATACAATTAAAACATGAAGGGAAACTGAGAAGCCAGTTATCTGTTTAGCTCAGACTCAAGCTTGAGTAAGAGTAAACAGCTGGTTTCTCTTTTGGCAGATATAGGGGAGAGTGTTACCTGCTATCTGCGTAACTTGGGCAGGGGCATGCGAACGCACATGGTTAGGGTGGGGGACTAAAAATCTATTCCAACTGGTTTAAATATTTACAAGATTTACTTGAGTAGTAGCCGAGTGTTTGAGTTCAGTTGACCCAACCAGAAAGGGTGTGTATCTACTTTTCCTTGGGACAAGGGGTTCCTTTGGATGAACTCCTTTTCTCTCCCACCTGTGTTTTCTCCCAAAATAGTTCCTGCTGGTGTCATTAACCTTGTCCTCCTGCTTGACTGCTTCTGAACTGACCTTGTTGGCTGGGCACAAGGCAGAACTGAACAGCAGACAGGGACCAGTGCAGCAGGACCTGTAGCTCCATCCCAAACCCGTGATCTTCTTTCGTAGGTCCATGTTTAGTATTGGTGCTGTGCTTGGCTTTTGCAAATATTTCTGCTAAGGGACATAACTGATGCTAAGGATTATGAGCAAATCGTTGACAATTTAAAAAAAAAATTTGCAGTTTGTAACTGGTATCATCTGCATGTTTGGCTGTGTAAGTCTCTCTATGTGTATGGTTGTATATGCATAAGTGTATTTCTTTCCAGCTAAAACGCAACATAAAATTTCTCCTAAACCTTTCTCTGTGATGATAACCTCTCTGTCTCCGTCTCTCCCAGTCTTTTCTCCTTGCCTTTAGAAGCGCTGTCAAAGATTCCAGCATAAACTTACAGCCATGTTCTCTTTCACTGGAGTTTCTCTCCATGTGGGTTGCCTGTTGTGGTCATGGTCAGGACTTGGAAGCTGCCTCATCTTAGCAACAGGCTGCAGCTTTCTGCTCTTCTCCTGTTACCTCAGCATCTGCAGCTCTGGCAGTGCTAAGGGCTGTTCAGGCATGCCAGTTCAGCAAAGCCTGAGGTTAAACAAATGTGGCCAGCTTCTGGTTTAATCTAAAGGGGAAATTAAAAAAAAAAATAAAAAACATAGAGTCATTGGTCAGCTTTAAAGAAAAAAGGAAAAACTGATTACAAGTAATACTGTGATTGTTAGGGCCCTGACTTTACTTTTGAACTGCTGGTAAATTGGGTATTTCTGTTACAGGAGCTACTATGGACAGGTCGTAAGTGAGCAACAGCTTTAGCAAGCTTCATGTGTCTGCAGGAAGCAGGAGAAAAGTTCCTTCCCTGTCCCTCCTAGAAGCACGTCTTGGCAGCAAAAGATGACTTCTCCAGGAATCCCAAGATGCTTTAACTTTGCGGGGTGCAAGTGCACAATGTGTTGGCTTCAGTGGTAGACCGGCATGAAAACCATTCCCAGCCTTTCCTCTCTGAGCTGGCTGCTGTGCTGGCAGTGTGTGCAGCTGCCCTGCATCCCCGGTACTGAGGGCATAGGGCTGCCTGGTCACACAGTACGCTTATCTTGTTCTCTGTGGGGAGCAATGAGTAGCACTTTGGGAAAAGTCAATAAAAGCTGTCCAGCATCTGTGTACTGTGGGGATGGCCATGCCTGGAGTGCCCTTCTGCTCAGACTGGCCCCATGCATGCTGCTGTCTGCATCCCTGCCACAAACCCCAAATCAGATGCTCCTCTCCACCATGGAACCCAGCAAAGGAGAGCAAGCAGAGGCTCTTCTAGGTGGAAGTATGAGAAATATTGCTAGGAGTAGGGAGCTAACTGCAGTAAGAATGCATTTGGCAAATGTATCCTTTCTGTTTATAAATACCGTGGAAACATTCTTTGATTTTTTTTTTCTATTACTTTTTCTAACCAACTTTTCATCTTGCTCAGTGAATGGTTAAAGGGATCATAGCTGAGTCTGGAGTGTGCTTGTACGTGTTTTGAATGTTTGCTTTAGCTCCGTTGGTTGCTTGCACTATGCTGTATTTTTTTTTTTTTGTTATATATTTTTCATATTTTGATGCCTGCCTTGGGAATTCCCAAACCACAAGAAGCTTTTACATTAGCTCTGCAAATGCTCTCAATGCAAATACTTGTGCCAGTCTTTTAGCATATCTTCATTAATGGATATATGTTTGCACAAGAACCTGCAGTGTTATCCATGTTTGCGAACCTTCTTGAAGATGGAACTAAATTGCTGTGAATGTTTGCAGTAAGCTCATGAAAAGAAACCTTGACCACCATGAATTTGCAGGATTTTCTTGAACAAATATCTGCAAATACTTCTCCTTTCTCCTTGCTGTACTATTTTCTCCATGGTACACGTAGCTGGAAGATGCAGTAGTGATATATTTATAAAAATAAAAGCTTCAGCACCTGTTGCTAGAAAATGCGTTCATCTGATTTAGTTATTAATGGTTAGCTGTCTGTGAGGGCTGTTTGCTCGGGTTATACGGTTGGTAGCACTACCCTTGCAACTGCTCTGTGTTTTTGGATAAGGGGGCAAGAACTGAGACAGTTCACCCAGGAAGGCTCCTTTTCTTATCAGAGATTTTCTGAAATGAGAGAGCTCCAAGTTCTTACATGCAGGCCTGTTTGTTCATAAAACCCTCCTGCAGGGATGTCTATTACAGCACCCCTTTTGTCTCAATCAAGATAGGAAAATCTAGCATAATTAGTGAAGTCTGTTTGCATGTAAAATATAATAGTCCCTTATAATTTGTCTCAGCACATATGACACTTATTCTGTCTCTGCTTTAAGTGTTTGTTTTGACTAATTCTCATTTACCTGAAAAAAAAATTCTTTTTCTAGCTTGGAGGGGGGTAAATGTTATTTTTTCATGCCTCGGTATTACAGAAATTCTTGGGTAGTCTTTGAAGGTGGATTCATGTCGGAGCAAGCGTAATCCCTCTTTGCAAGGAGGGTAGACAGCTTTAACTCCTTTCTTTTATAGGTGTAGGGTTTTCAGAGGATATATGCATATCTATCAGCCAGTTGCTTTTTAGCTTTTCTCTTTGTGTCTTGCTGTTCAAGTCTCAGCAGAGAGGATGTTATGTTGTCTGCTGCGTCTGTGGTTTTTACCCTGTGTTTGTAGAGTGTATATATTTACTATTTTGGTGAAATATATGCTCATCCACTATTATGCTATACAAATCAGCTTTATCTGCTCAACCAATGTTTCTTGATTCTGAATGCATGACTTGTCCCGAGGAAATAATTTAATTCTGGCAGTATCTCCTGGTTTTAGTTCTGACAGGCCTTATCAGATAGTGTAGACCTTGAACTTTGCATGTCTCTTCCTTTTTGTCTCTTATTTCTGCTAGCACAGGCAGAAGTCACATTGAACCTCTGTATGTGGCCTTGTATGTATGCAGCTTTTGTAATACGCTCTGGAAGGAGTTTGGGGGTTATTGATAGCAACTCTTACACTATGTTCTCTTGTGGTTTATGGTCATTTTCTACTCAAATGGTTTCACTTCCTTATCTGCTCAGGGCAGATAAACACATCTGCTTTTAGATTAATTGAAACAGGAATATTGAAATGCTTCTTGTGGTTCTGAGTGTGGCTCCCTGATGTTGCTGTTGGTCTTTCCAGACCAAGCTCAGGATAGGCATGCACAGTTACCTGTCACACATCGTCCTATGCATGCATGCAGGAAATAAAGTAGGATTTCACTGCAAGGCTGTAGACATCACATATAAAACCGCCAAGTTACTATGGCAGGAAAGACACATTCTGTGTTACCACCGAAAGCACTTATTTATTTTTGCAGTAGTTGGTATCTTTTGGCCTTCCCTCTCTTTCTGTTACATTCATGTGTGTTGCTACAGTAAAAGACTATGCAGAGAGACTTTGCAAAAGAGAAAATTTTGGAGGAAAAGAACACTGCTAGCAATGCATGGGAATGACTAGAAATTGAGAATACTGCTTTCAGGAAAGGTTTGATGACAAAAGACTGTGCAGAAAAGAGAATAAAAGCTGAATAGCTGTGGCTCTTTGCCTATCTCTTAATACTTAAATGTTGAACTTGGTGTTAGAAATAAGTGGCGTGCAATGAACTGGTTGAAATCGGAAACCTAGCAATATTCACAATACATACAAGCAAATAACCTAAATGCCAATGGTACAAAATAAATTGCAAAAGGAGTGCAGTAGATTTCTTAGAAGATGGAATATTTAGCATTTGTTTTGTTTTCTAGATTACAAAAGGAAGGCTATGACTTTGTTCTTAGGATACTTAAAAAACAAACCAATGAACTAACCAAACAAAAAATCGGAAACAGATGGATCCTGAAGTGTTCTGGTGAGAGATAGCTGCCCTCAAAGTCCAGAAGCGTCAGGAGTGGCAACTTGAAAGAGCCCCTGTTTAGAAAAAACAAATCTAGCAACGGTCCACAAGCATTTTCAAGTTGCAGAAAATGCAGAAAGTATCACAGTTTTTTTTGTCAGTTGTTGATAAGTGCCTGGTTGATGCCAGTGGTACAAAATAAATTACTTCTGTGAATGTCTGATCTCAAAAGCCAAATTATACTGTACTAATGAGGACAGGAATTATGTGATTTTGAACACAACTTGTCAGAAAACTAGAAGTAAGCCTACTGAACATGACACTAAGGTATCTCACTTCAAACACAGAATATAAGCGGAGAAAAGCAGCAGCACAGAAATAAACCAAGTTCTGTGCTGAAACGAATGCACAGAATTAAGCAGAAAAAGGCAGACGAATGAGAAGGAAGTTCTTGGGAGATGAAAACCCAAGTGTATTGAATAATACTCCAAGTACAGTGATACCTGCATTGATTGTGATATAGACAGTGTTACTGAAAAGTTTGTTAGCTTATGCAAGCTTAAATTAAATATATTCATGTTTGTACAACACAGTGCTCTCACTCCAGAATAATAAACAGTTGTAAACCTCAGTCTAATTCCAGTACTGGACAGCTGCATGCAAACAGGAAGCTGTATGTCATGTACTTGGTGAGTTATCAGAAAAGGCATTGCTCTCACTATTAAAGGGAAGAATGTAAAAACGTAACCAAGTACTGCAAATACTAAAATATCTATATTGGATAGTCCTCTTTCTGCTATGCCAATATAAGACACAGGGGAAGCACCAAGAGGAGATTTACAAGATGAAAGTGCAATTAATAATTGACTAAGTCACTGGCAAAGGCACTGGTTGTGGCCAGTACAAATAAATGTAGAGACCTAGGGACACTTGGAAAGGGACAGACAAGTGATTCATGTAATACAGACACAAGGAGCTCCAGAAATCCAGTCTGAACAGACGTATTGTGGTATCCCTACAGCAAAACTGCTGAAAGATTACCAAAATGTTTTTGAAGGTCTGCAGTTTCTTCCAGGCACTCTGCACCTGGAGAAAGATTAAAGAATTTGGCTGCTATAGCACTTGCCCTGCGGAGTAATTACTGAATAAGGAGGAAGAAATAATGTGAAACATAGAGAAACAGAAGAAAATGTACTCTTGCAAGTTGAAAAGTCCACATGGGATCAGTGTGTGGTCATGGTGGAAAAGTCAGTCAAGCTGTGTTGTGCAATGCTGGACAACTCAGAGCTTACTACAAAGCGAGTGCAATTGAGGAAGCACTTTGAGTGATAAAAATGAAAAGCAGCCAACTTTGGCACGGAGTATTGAGGATACTGGCAAGTGGATGAGGAAAACACCTACCTTACTACATTCTGGGCATCAACAAGTAAATAGAGGTGGCTGAGATCAAAGCTGAAGAGCGTCATTGCTGCCTGTGAGATACAGTAAGATACGGGCTCTGTTACTCGTGGTGTTCTTGTGAACTCGTACAGGGACAGAAGTACGGAAATTGACTCAAATCAGCACCTCAGGCTCATCAGTCTGTTGGAAAGAGTCAGAGAAGTAACTTAGCAGAATCAAAGACAAAACAGTGGTTATCTGAGATGCTGTGCGTGAGATGTCATTTCTGTGTTGCAATGTCCTGACCCCAGAAGCTTGGGTTCTGCAGCAAATTGCTAATTACTTCTCTGAGCCATTTAAACTCATTTTAGCTCTTGGATTTTCCTTGATGGGATTTATTCCCAGCCTCTTAGCAGTCACCTGCAGATTGGGATACAAACGTGTGGCATGGGGTATTTTCTGGTCACAACACACCTTACTTGTGCCACTCATAGACAGTGGCACAGCCATCAGTTGTGTAAACGTACTGAAGACCCAGCTCTTCTCTTTTGAAATTATATCAGTCATGATGCTACTGAGATGCTCTTGAGATGCCCTTTAAAAAGGGCAGCTAGTGGCTTTTATGTCACATCAGTCTGATAAACAGAGATAAGAGTCAACCACATTGAAAAGGGATATTTGGTAATAAGTATATTTTGTGAGAAATCTAAACTGCGGTGCTCAGGATGCTTGTGCCACTGTGGGTACTACAGCCCAGGCCTCTCTGCTCCTATCTCGGTGAACCTAGCTGCAGATCTGGCTGTCTGCCCAGCTGCAGAATGAGAGTTGAAGTCATTTGTGTGAAAAATGACCATCAGCCACAAGAGAACATGTCATGGAAACTTCTGATAGTAACCTCAATAGTCTTCCATGCAGTGTTTCAAATAAAATGTGCAGTGCTGAAAGAGATCGTTGTGTACATGGCTGACACCTTCAGTAAAAATGAGCTTGCAAAAAGAAATTGTGCAACTGCACAAGAACATGAGATCCTCAGGATGATAGAGAGAATAAGCCCAGCCATATACAATGACTGTGTGGGCAGGAGCTGGAAAGACCTGGGGACCAAGCGGCTCCACGCTGACGGACATGTGAGGAGGGATAGATGCAGGGGAGGAGTCACGTTTATCTTTCAAAGTTATCAAAATGAGCAAGAAGTCAGAGATAACGTCATCTGAAAGCAGATGGAGCAGTTTGCTGAGAGCAAAGTATTTTAAATAGTTATAGTGAAGCAATGGATTAAAATGCTAACAAGATCATATTCTTGTCATAATAACCCAAGTTAGCCAATACGTGATGAGCAGCTGTAAAACATGACGAAATGAAGCCAAGAGGAAAAGATTACGAAATATGCAACGTTTATAAAAGGCCTTAGACCTTTTCACCTGAAGCCAAACTAATTACCTCATGGCTGTAAATGATTGTTTGGATTCTGAGAAGTCAGTTGGATTGTTAGATGCTATAATTGAAATAGCATGGAGAGAGCAATGATGCTTACAGTTAATATGGTGTCTATAGATTCTTTTTTCTGGGCTGTGTATGAGTGGTTCCTTATGAAAATTATTAAGACTTTCGTTCTTAAAAGATTCACTTTTTAAGGCCCAAGTTAGTTCTTTATTTCTTGGAACATGATATGTACTGGTTTCCAAAAGATGAAGTGCAAACCAGAAACTGTTCCGTATCATTTTGCTAATTTCACTCAAAAGATGAGATATAAGTCTTGAAAAGCGTGACATGAATCTACTGGTGAAAGATGGAGAGGCATCAGGCTTACAGAGAAGACTTTTAAGAGTTCTGAGTTTCACGGGGACCTTTACTTAGTCAGCAGGCTAAAATCATGGATGGTTTTCCCTTCGTCATTCAAACTGGAATGTGTGGGATTTATGTTTGTAGACATTATCAGTTCTTTTGATTCCCACAGCCACCCATCAGCACGTTGATCTATTCCCATGAGTGAATGCTTTTAGAATGGAGATTTGATTTTGTATAACTTTGCTCTCCTAGAAAAGGGAGCTTTCCTTCACTTGCTCACATAATGGCTAGCACTCACAAGTCTTTTTTCAAGCTGAAATAAGCAGCACTTGAGGCTGAGTTGGCCCTGCTGATTTGTTGCTTTCTTCATTAAGCTATTGTGACCTTCTCTACTTTTGCCTTCCTTTCTCTCCTTTTCTTTCTTTCCTTTCTCTCTTTTTCTCTTCCTTCTTTTCTTTCTCCTACCTCTTTTCTTTGTCTTTTTTTCCCTCTCTTCTTTCTCTTTTTTTGTCATTTTCCTTTCTTTCTCATTCCTTCATCTTCTTTTACCTCTTGTTTTCTGTTCTTGCTCCTTCTTTTACCTTTTCTTCTCTGTTGTGCCTGGAGAACTCCTTATCCACCATTTGTAATTTATTAAAGGCCATGTGCTAAAGAGTTGCTGTAAAATTACGTGAGCGTGGAAGAAAGGCACTGTCACCACTGTGACAGGTGACGAGGTACAGATGAGCTCCAATAGTAGCTCGAGTTTAAGACAGAGAGTCAGCCAGTCCTGACAACTTTCTCACACTCCTTCTCTCTGAGGCACTGAATAAGTTACTTCTCTGCCTCAGTTTCTCTATCTGCAAAACTCTTAGAACAACGTGATGATGATAATTTGCTTCCCCCAAAGGGGTTGAGTGGATTAATTAGCTAATGTCTTTAAAATGCTTTGAAGATGAAAAGTATAGCGTAAATGTAGCCCTCCTGAGAGTCTGGGACTAAACATTCATATTAATGAGAGTATTATTTTGGAAGTTCAGCACAACATGCAACAGAAAAGTGTATTTATAGTGGTGAAGTTAGTTTAGTTAATATTTATGACTTTGTTCTCTGCTCATAAGTTTGCAGCAGGAATGTAAAGGTGGGAGAGAGAATAAGGGGATAACGTAGAGCAGGGTAGAATGCTTGTTGTGGACTAATACAACGAGGCTTTTTGCCACTGTAAAACCAGACAGCTGCAAGGATTCTCATGTACTGGAGCTGGAACAGGAGAAAAGGAATAGATCTTGGTAGATCTGCTGCTGTAATAATAATCCATTTTCCTTTCCAGGCAAAGCCACAGGGCTAGACCTTGCTTGTTGTGGTGTTTAGTCACCTTTGCACTTTATCTTACCTGCAAATCTCAGGCTGGGAATCAAATTGCAGCCCTCCTCAGCAGGGAGGAGGGCTGTGTGATCCACCTTCTATTGTTGAGGAGTCATCACTAAACCAAACGCGGGAGGAAAATTACCTGTCCTGGGGTGAAAAGCAGAGAGGCAGTGCTGTCCTTCCTTCCTGGGAACACCAAGACAGTGAGACAAGAGAACTGCGATTTCTAGCTTTGGGAACCAAACCTGCCTTTTTTTTTTTTTGCTTTCACAGCAAAATTTCTTTGCCCGTCTGATGCATGGTCTGAAACCATTACGACTTCTGTGCTTTCCCTTGAGTTAATATTTAATTCCTTCTTAAACATTAACCATGGCTAGAGCTACTTTTGTAAAAGAGCACTGCTGTGCTAATAACACTAATCATTTCCTTTTAAAAAGCTTGGGAATAATGTGGAGCACTGTATGTGTCCAAAAAGCAAACTCTCTTTTAATGACATATGTTACTGTTTTGCAACACAAATATTTTTTTTTTGCTGTTCCTTCTGATGTTTACAAACTGTTCCTGCCCAAACTGCAATCCATGAATATTCTGTGGTGAACCCACCTCTTGAGCCTACACCTTTGTTGTGAAGCAAAGCAGTAAGGCAAAGATCAATGTCCCTTTACTCTCACCAGTTCATGTGGTATTAAGTCAAGTGCAAGTCAAATATAAATATATTTGTAGCTATAACTACCAGACAAATGGCTCTTGTCACAAACATTTCTCAACCACAGACATCAGGAAGAGAATCTTTCATGTATTTATTTATTTTTAATTGTTATCAAGCACCAAAGACCGCATAGTCAGCTGAATATTAACCCTACCATGGGTATGGTACACTAGAGGTGAGAGCCTAGCTGGACTTGGGGCCTATGGTAGAGGCTGGAAGAAGAAGAGAAGCTGCCTCTAGACGCTCATGCTGCTCTGCAGGTGGAAGTGGAATTATGGAGGAGGTTTGGGCACTGCCAGTGGGACATGGGAACCCCAGATGAGTGTGTGAGGCAGCCAGCAGCACAGGCCCTAGTGTGGAAGTTCTGGGGAATTCTAGGAATTTTCCCTTACAAATAAGAATATGTCTTTGTATTAACACCTTAACTCTTGCAATACTTCAGGGATCAGTTCTGAAACTGGTGCAATGAAAGTGAAACTCACAAAGTGAAGGTACTCCAAGCTGGCAGTGCTGTGGAGAAGTGAGGTGCTGGGGGGGGGGGGAGGGATGATGGCCCCTGCAGTTCAGTCCTTGCCACTGTAAAATTCACAGCCATCCAGGCAGCTTTAGGGCAAAGCAGGAGAACTGAAGATTTAATGATAGTTCTGGTATACATAGCTGTGAGCAGAAGTGAAGTGGTTTGAAGCAGTATCCTTAAGACCCAGACCTGGTTATGGTAGCAGTGTTGGGTACTGCTGACAGGTGGAGGGTTGAAATCACTCATACTAAAGTTACTGCCTGCACCAGCAGGGCACTGTACTTCAGGCCATGAGGGCAGAGCTATAAGAAGCCTCAGAGCGAGCGCTTGGTGCTGTCATATTTTGAACCTGCTGTTGCCATCAATGCACTCAGCTGAGCACAGGTGGCAGCAGCATGGGACTGGAGATGTTACAGATCTAAAGAGTCCTTGCCAAGGATGGTCAAGGATGAAGATGTTGTATGATCACTTGACATTTTTTCACATAGTTCTGTGGGAATTTTGTGTTAAAGAAGGAGGAGGATATACTGGAGTCACTTGTCATTGCTGGGTCCTGATGAGTACTTGCATTAGTGAACAAAAGAAGGGCAACTGATGTCATCTACCTGGTCTTGTGCAAGGCCTTTGACGTGGTCCTGCACTATATCTTTATCTCTAAATTGGAGATAGATGAATTTGAATGCTTTGTGTGGATAAAGACTTGGTTCGATGATTGTAGCCAGAGGGTTGTTGTCAATGACTCTACATATAGTGGAGGATGGTCACAAGTGGTGTCTCCCCAGGGTCCATCTTGGGGCTGGTGCTCTTCAAACCTTTGTCAATGATGTAGACAGCAGGATCAAGTGTACCCTCAGCAGGTTTGCTGATGACACCAAGCTGAGTAGTGCATTTTTCACAATACAAGGGAGGGACACCATCCAGAGGGACCTGGACAGGCTTGAAAAGTGAGTACACAAGAATCTAATGAGGTTTATCAAGGCCAAGCGCAAGGTGTTCTTGGGTTGAGGCAATCCCAGGTATGAGTACAGACTGGGAGAACCCCAAGAGAGAAGACCTTCTTTCCAAGTCAGCATCTCTTGGCGTGGGGAAGTGAGGTAGGAATGGGTGTTCTGAATGATGGGTGGGAAAAATAAGAGGAGTTCTCTCAGGGCATCTGTGGCTGGTATAGCGCTCCTCTTCTTGCTCATGCTGTTCCTGAGTACAGTTAGTGTGCAGGTTTTCAGCCCTCTACTGATGCAATTAACTTCTCTGATACACCTTTTCTGTAGGGCAGGAATTGTCCTATTTATTTTGTGGTTCTGGCAAAACTGTTACTATTCCCCCCCACACTTGTGTAGTAAGCCATGCTGACCAGTCAGCAGCTCTGCAGAAAGCATCCCAGCAATGCTGCCCCTCCAGTTCTGCCAGGCTGTGTGGCTGTCCAGTATAGCTTCTGGGATACTGGCCCTGCTGAGCTTTTCCGTGTTTCTTATTGTCGCCCAGCAGACCTTGGAACAGATGAAATATAGCAGCAGAGGACTTATTCAGGAGTTTGTTATGTACTGTTTGCCAGGATAGGAGGGGATGGAAAGCTGGGTCATTGTGTATTTCAAAAAAGGAGAAGAAAAGATTGAAACTTCCTTCTTCTAAAAGCCCTGAAGCTCAGGAGCTGCTTTGCTCTCTCCTCCTTCTTCCACTTTGTGACAATTATACCAGTCCAACAAGTTCCGTTACTTACTCACCATTTACTTCCTGGAAAACAAAGACACAGAACTGGAAAGGAGCTTGTGAGTTAACGAGTCTAGGCTTTCTTGCCTCGGCAAGCACGTTGCATGGTCCCTTTCTTAAACTTATCACATTTCTTCTAAAGCTCAGTATGGGTTGTTGGGTTTTTTGTTGTTTGATTGGCTTTTTTTTTTTTTTTTTTGGAACCAGAACCCTACATCCTGTGATTAGTACCCTTCATGTAACTTGTAGTCCAAGTCACCAGTCTCCTCTCTAGTTACGTGAGAAGTCTATCAGCTTTTGCCGGGAACTCTTTGGCCGTGCCTAACTGAACCTGGTGCCCAGGCACTCCTTGCTCCTTGTACCTTCCACTGGGCTAGGTTGGCTCCCTGCCTGACCTGATTCCTTTATGGCTCTCTAGTATCTTTGCATTTGTCTGCTCCAAGAGGCTGCCACTTGATTCAGACTAGCCTGGTGCCCAGGATAACAATAGGCACATAAGAAGGTGTGGAGATGTCTTTGGGGAGGAGACTAGCATAAGAGAGCTTCACAAAAGGAGTGGTGTTGCAGGAGTCTGAGGTACTTGGAATGTGGGAGGCAGCTTTACCTATTAGACAGGATCTGGGTGGGATTTGCAGAGCTGAAATGAGACCAAAAAAGGGGAAAGAAATAGGAAACTGGAGCTCAAATAGAATGATGGTGGAGGGTGTAGTTGGATGCAACACTGAGGGCAGACTGTCATTTATCAGGAAATGGTGAGAAAAGCTGCAGAAGAGTGGCACAGGCAGATCAGTAGGAAAGGAGCAGGGTTTTGGCAGTTTAATTGGTGTGTTCTTGCAGTGAAAAATACATTGCTACTGTACAACATACTGTGTTTGTGTTATGGGGCAGGTATGGGATGACTGTGCGCCATGCAATGCAGAAGTGTAAACTTCTCTCTCTTTGTATAAAAGCTCCAAGGATATCCCAAACACAAGACCCTGGATTTCAGATTTCTCTGTTTAGTCTGTGTGCTATAATTTAATCTAATATGACAAAATATTTGTAAGCACACATTTGGTTTGTCATGTGTACGTTTTACTTCTGATTTAAAACAGAATTAGCATTTCATATGTGATATTCTCTCTTTAAAAGAAAGTTAAAAAAAAAAGAAAAAGAAAAAAGACTCCTATCCAGTGCTGGCCTGGTCGTTTGCTAATCTGCTGTGATCGGGTTTTATGACCTGGGATCATGCTAATCCCCAGTGGTCATGTAGTTACTATAGTTTCACCGATGGAGCAAGGCTTGCGTGCTGCAAGGCAATGCAGTGCCAGTTCCTAGCTGGGGTAATTCTGAATGTGGACACGGGCCTGCTCTGACCTCCTAGACCCCTCTGTACCTGGATGCAGTAAGCAGCACATCTGTACCAGTTATTCCTCTTGTTCTGCTCTGCTTGCATGCTACTCAGAGAGCTTTTGTTGTGCTTCTGGACTTCAAGTGACTTTGGAGTTTAAAGCTTTATGTTGGGGGGGAAAAAAGAAAGAAGAAAAGAAAATATGCACTGATTTTGTGTCCTACTTCATAAAAAGTGGTTTTGCTGTTGACTTGCAGATAAGTAATCCTCCTAGGACAAAGGTTATAGTAAACTTTATAGACTCAGTGGATGAACTCTGGGTGTGGGTATCAATAGCTCTGTGCTGTTTTAAAGACTCAGCTTCTTGCTTTTTCTTCCCAGTTGACCTCTGCATCCCTCAGTGTCACCATGTGTCGGATAGGAATGAAGACTATTTTTACTTCATAAATCCCCAGTGACTCTTAGGAGAGGGGAATGTTATCATATTAATTTGTTTGGGGCAAAAATCGGGGCAAAGCAAGATAAAGCATCAAAGATTCCTATCTGCATGGCTTATCTGCTAATTGAGAGATATGCTGTGAGTCTGTTTCGTTTATACTCACAAAAAAGAAAACTCCATCAAAAAGTGTGATATTGCTTACATAAATGCTGACACGGCTCTGCCTGTGACAGACTGATGTTTATTAGAAACCTATACAGCCTCAGGAGTTGGGTTTATGTGGCACTGATTTTTTGATCCATTGCTGTAAACTGCATGTAAATTTGAATTCATTGATTCAAATTGTGCTAGGAAGATAAGTGTTACCAGTTGGTGCACAATTTTCTCAAACGCCTTCACCCTCAGGAGGAAGGGCTGTGGATGCCGGGTGGGATGTTGGCATGTGCACGTTTCCATTTCAGCCCTGTGCAGGGCCTTGCAGTGGGGCAGGCGGCAGCTGTGCCTCCCTCTGCTTTGCTCTGTGACCAGAGGATGCTGGCTCCATAAACGTCAGCCTATGTCAAGCACCTTTCAGCAGCTTTGACTTTGTTAATGATGTTAATTGCTTTAAATACTTCTGCCATTTCAGATTCTCAGTCCTTTGTCAATGGAACGGGACCTGCCTCCTTTTGAATTTGAGATGTAGAAACCTTCCTGTTCACTTGCCAGACAAGCTCTACTTTGGGTGTAGAAAATGCAGTTTGGTATCTCCAGCAGGCTGTCTCCTCTCTGCTGTGTATCTTATCCCTTCTCAACCTGGAGGTAAAAGCCAAAATGTCACAAAGTAGGCAGCTGCTTCTTCCTAAAACACCTGTGAGTCAATTCCCAGTGGGCATGAAGATGAAGATAACCTGGAGTGCTTGCAGGGACAGGCTCCATTCATCACCTAGCAGTTCCTTGCTAATCTGTTTTAACCCTCCCTGACACTCTTTTTCATCAGTCTTACCATTTCCAAGTCTTGTCAGTCAGGAGGGCTGGGTTCTCCACTGGATGTGGCAGGATATTGGGGTCCAGGAACATCTGGCCTGAATCTTAAATTTGCATGCATTTAAGATGTTTGTGAGCTTCTATTTTAGTGAATAACAACTGCAACTCTTCTTTCTGTTGCTATGAAAGCAGCTACTGACACTGCGTGTTGGACGTCTGACAGTTCATGGGCTGATATTGCTGTATGTTGCCACTCCTGATGATGTGGAGTTACCTATCAGTAACAATTACACAACACTAACTGTGAAGTAGAGATAATTGCTGAGTTATTTTGAATATCTTGGGGAAAAGCTCTATAATTGTCTAAGATGCAACAGAAGTATGTTGTTTGCCTAAAACAAGAAAGGACTTGATACAGAAATCTCTCTAATCTGAATACTGCACTTTCTGTACTACAGGTAGATGAAGATGGCATACTGATTGATGGAAAAGAAACAACTGCAAATTGGAGTATTTATTCAACATGTGCCCATGTATAGCCTTAGAGGCAAAAGCCTATTTATAGGGGATTAATATCATAATCTTTGTTCTTTTGTTTTAGTGTCTTGCGGCTGAGCTGTCTTCTAGAGAGAATGAAAAGAATTAAGAAAAAGAATGGAAAAGGCTGGATTGCTCAATCACGAAGCAGCACCAGGCTGATATAGGATGCCACTGCCTATTATATCTCCAGGCAGCATCAGGCTGAGGATGTGAGGTAAGCTACAGTTTGCTTCATTTCATGAGACTTTAAGGGTTCTGGTTTATAACTGTATTATATCCATGGAAAATTCTCTCAGGTTGCTCATATTTCTTATACTTCTTTTCCCTATGAACTCATATTGTCAAACCCACCCAAATAATTAAATAGCAGGGGGAAAAAAAAGTCCTTTTTCTATTTTTTCCATTATATTTGAGGTTTGTGGGGGTGCTCGTGCTTTTCAATTTTTTGCCTTAACCGCAAAGGCTAGAGATGTATTTGTTTAGAAGCAGCCCCCCCACCTACTCCCCCATTCCCCAAATGATTGCTGAGTGGCTCTCCTCATCCTCCTGATGGAAGGTTTTAAGAAACTCCTGCAGTGACTTGAGAATTACTAAAGCAGGGTAACCAGACTGAGATTTATGTTCAGGAGCACATCAGCTTTTGTGTGATGGCCTGGACAAGCAATAATGCCAATGGCTTGTGAAAACTGCAAACTCTTCTAAAAGAATTCTTACATTAAATTAAGTAGAAGCAGGAATGTTTTTCAAACTTTTTTTTTTTAATCTCACATTGCATTATTACTGTCTCTGAATAGCTATTGTGCGCAAAAACTGAACTAAAAGCTTTGTGGTTTGTTCCAGTGTGGCACTTAACTCTTCACTGAGTAGTCGTTTGGTTTTTTTAGGTCCTCCTGTAATTTGATGTCCTTCACTAATGCGCTCAGAAAGCCATGTATAAACAGAGCAAGTGCACTTTATGCCTATTCATTGTTTATTTCTGAAGAGGCCCAATTTTTTTTCTGATGTTTATTTTCTAAGTAAGAGGTACTGTGCTCAACAGAGTAATCAGGCATAAAAGAAAAAAAATAGTCTCAAGAACAAGTAAAGAAGAAAATTAGGTCATAATTTCTCCAACTCTTCTGTCTTAGTCATAAACCCAAAGACACATTCACGTTTAAACTTTTCTTAATGGCTTGTATATTTGGGAAATGTGTACAGTAAATGAATTATTCAAATGAATAAGTTAAATGGCAGTGGTTTGGAGTTCTGCATTCCCCAGAATTTTTCAGTTTTATTGTTCTATTTCATTTTCTTCAATGCCAGCGTCTTTGGAGTGTATTGCAATGTGGCCTTAGATATTTTATGAAATAAGCCATATTTTTTTTTAGCTCCAAACGTCTACGTGCACATAATTCCAAAATAAAATCCACTCATTTGCCACAGAAGGAAGGAGGTGAGCTAGAGATTTGTTATATCAGTGCATTGTGCTAAGGGAAATTGTAAAGGTGAATCATTTATTTAGAGCTCTCTATTCTGTTACATTATAATTTTAGAAAGGAACACAGTAAGATTATGCCAAAGCCGTACCTGTTTATACAGAAAAAGCATTGCATTTTGTGGCTTACTTTTTTTTTGGTGAAGATTGAAGGTTTATCCACAACATAATAAGTATTGTTGCCCACTACTGTATGTTGCACAAAAAATTGATTTTTCAATGATTTGTTTGGAGATTGAAAGACTTGGCATAAATACTGCCTGGAAAAAAAAAAAACAAGTGAAAACGTTTTAAACCCCAAATGATTGTTGTAGCTAGTGTACTCTGTACATAGGAGCATGGGCTACTGGTGTAGCTCCACTAACAAAGACCTCTGTGTAGGCTGTGATTTCCTAGATCAGTACAACTTGCATCAGAGTAGCTTACTCAGTTGACAAGTGTGGTTCTTTTCTAATTGGCTGTAGTGATTTTGCCCTGGAAAATGCTCTCATTTTTCAGTGGTGGAGACTGCTAAAAGGAAGAGAGGGAGACAGATATTTAGTCTGGCTAATGTATCTCTTCAGACTAAACATAGACTTACAGAAAATAGTGAATCTGACAGAAATTCATTAGTAGGGGGGGGGGGGGGGGGGGG
>JANHGO010004950.1:0-23915 GCA_024606505.1 Aquila spilogaster
AAATTGGAGACAGGTCTCAAAATGCACCTAGACAAAAATTACTTAAGATTCCTTTCCCCCCTTTTTTCCTTCTTCAGGTTGTGTCTCGACTGCATTGGTAAAAATGCAACTCTCTTAAAGAATCAAATACCATGCTTGCCATCGAAACTTTTGCAGCAAGTGCTGAAAAAAATAACCTTCTGGGCTGCAGTTAACCACCGGCAAGAGAAAAAAGCTGAAACTGAAAGACAAAGCCAACTAAATACCACATGAACAATGGCAGCAAAACTGTTGAACACTTTGGTTTATTTACGGCGTACAGCAAAGTCTTTTGTTAGTGAACTTTACTAATGCTACAGAATTAAGCTGAGTTTCTAAGTGAAGTTTGAGAACAAATCCTTTTTATGGAAGTCTCTTGTTTTCTGCATTATAGAAAACTGATAAAACTTCATTTGTATATATTGTTAACTTCTGCTGTTGTAGTCTTAATGAGACAGTCCATACAAGTTGTTCTTTTTGGAGGTGACAGATGATACAAAGTGTTTTCAGTTGGATAAAATATGGCTTAAGTCTAAAATCTTACTACAGCCTTATCACATCAGCCTTTCTGAAAAGGTAAAATCAGTTCAACACGGTATCTTTGGAAGATTCACACTTGTCAGTCTTGAAAAAGGTAACTAATTTGCTAACACCGCTGAATCTTACTGTTTGATTCCACCAGACTCTGTCGAATGACGGAGCTGGACGTCGTACCCAGAGTAGGGAATTCAGTCGGCTAACCGTGGAACTTGAAGAAGCAGCTGCTACGAGCAGCATTACCGTTTGTATAGGAAAGCTTATGTGCAGTTCATAATATGGTTTTACTATGTTTCTGTAATCAATGAGTCCTTTTTGAAATGGGTTGTATATTGTATTTTGGATGTGTAAAGTTTATATTTAATTCTTGGTTAAAAAAAAATGCTTATTTATTGTTTAAAAAGAGCATATGTAGTACTTGCTATTTTTCTGTTTCGACTATTTAGTTAACAGGAGCACAGTCATTAAAATTTTATAGAGGGTTGACTCGAGACCGATTTTGCCTAGTTTTTTGACCTTTTTACAGTCTGTGAAACCTACTTAATCGGGGAAGGGAGTTTTTGGAGCGAAGCTATCTCGTAAAGGGAAGTTTTGTGACTGGGTAGTGTAGCAGAGCCGTCGTTTTCTACGTGCTAAACTTAAGCATTTACTATTAGTTGGGTGGCTTTTTTTAACCGACAACGTTTAACGCACGGTTTCCTCTTGACGAAGAAAAAACCCCAAATCTCTCGGAGGTCCGGGTGGCGGCCACCTCACGGCCTCGCTGTCCCAACCTCCGGTCACCGTCCCCCGCCTGACTCCTGTCAGCGACCGGAGCGGGCAGCCGCCCTTCCCCAGCCCCGTTCCCGCCTCGGCCCCGGGCAGCGGCGGGGCGGGACGGCGCCTGCGCGGCGCTGCCGGAAGCGCCCGCCCGCGGCGGATGTTGACGCTGCGCGTCCCGCTGAGGTGAAGGAGGGAGGGAAGGAGGGAAGGAGAGGGGGCGGCTGCGCCGTGCGGCCCGCAGCAACCGCCGACCGACCCCAGCCGCCGCGGTAGGCCCCGGGGATCGGAGGGGAGGCGGCTCGGCGGGGCAGGGGGCCGGGGCCGGGGCCGGGAGGGGTGCTGCGCGCTGTGGGGGACGGAGGGAGGGAAGGGGTGCGTGGGGGGGTGTCAAGCCTTGACAGAAAGCGGGAAGGGCCGTGGGGTTGTTAACGGGTCTGGTGAGCGCGGCGATGGCGCATTGCTCGGCACGGTGCGGCTGGATGCTCGGGTTGGGTCCTGTGTGACGGCTGTGTCCCGACAGGAAACCGCGCCTGGCCAGTCGGGGTGTCGTGAGGGGTGTGGACAGCCAGGGCAGAGCCACAGAGGGCTTGGGAACTGCAGTGACCTGCGAGAGGCGTTTCAGTACGGGACTGAAAAATGACTGAAGGGGGACCGTTGTCCAGTGTGTCTTAGGCTGTTAAAAAATTAAAAGAAAAACGCTTATTGCTGGGGAGAGGTCGGTAAAAATCTGGTTAGCTTGAAGCAGACAGATTTCATTGAGATGTGAGTAAGGCTTTCTAATTTAAAGCATAATTAAAGCTCAGAAATAAACTACTGAGGGTGGTGTAGTGTCTCCATCATTGGAGCAATTCAAGTGAAACGAAAATCTGTCAGGAGCGGTGTAGGTGTCGAGGCTTTTGTGCGAGTGCAGGGTTTGATAGTCTCATTAAGGTCCTTTTCGCTTCTCTCGCTTTGCCTGGTTGCACAAAACCATCGCTTGGACCGTCCAACTTCCCTGACCTTTTGATCCGTGTCTGCAAATCTCTGTGTGGTGACGGATTCAACTCGTAGCTGTAGGAAAGCTAAAGCAGACGGGGACTTGGGAGTGGCTCCAAAGTGGAAGGTGACTTTAGCTTTTCCCGGGTCCCCCCTGCTCCATTACAGGCTGAGGCAGAGCATGTAGACAGCTTCCAGGGCGGACTTCATCATCTCCTCCTGGCTTGATTCCTCCCACAGTTGGGGCTTTGAATTACCAGTGACCCCAGTGATAGCATGGCCCTGCGGCTCCTCGCGTGCCAAAGCCCTGGCGTGGAGGCTGCTCTTACCCCTAAGCTGCACAGTGCTCGGGAGCCGTAGGCGCTCAGTGCGCATAGCTGTTGTCTTTCCGGGACGCTCTGGGTTTTGGCTTTCTGCATGCTAGCGTGATTTGGAGCAGGGGGCTTTGTTTTGTGGGTGTTCTTTAGCATAGGTAACATGTCCTGCATTTAACAGCTATGGGAGGGTTCGTGTGGGGCTTAGGCAGCCCAAAGGGACTCTGCCTGAAAAGCTGCACGAGTTTTCATTTTTGTGAAAACCATGTTGTAGGCAAAGCTTTCAAATTTGTTCCACTGTGGGTTGGTTTTTTTTGTCATCAATTAATGTATTTATAGATAAGTGCGTTTTTAAAAACCAGATAGAGACCTTGGCTCAAATTGGCAATTGAAACCATTATAAATTACACACAGCTGAGGAATCCCCATCTGAAGCTTTCTTGACTGATGGGATAACTTCTTCCACTGAAACATTGTTGTGAAAGAAACAACAGTGTGTAGTTTCTCTTTTTTTTTTCCTCTGGTGGTTTCCCCTGTATGGTTTTCAAAGCTCCACACTATGTGTTATTCTGTGCATGTAGCACTGTATCGAAATGGCCGATGATAACGAAGACCTGCAGGCAGATGAAGAGCTCCCGGCTCCAGCTGAGGACAGCTTTGAGCAGCTGGAGAACGATAGCCCCGCTGAGCGCAGCGGGCACGTGGCAGTCACTGATGGACGCTGCATGTACGTCTGGGGAGGCTATAAGGTACGCTGTTCTCCTTGTTAAGTAAGCCTTCTGCCACTCGTGGTGCTGGTAATTATGTCCCAATAGTTTGGGAGTGACTCTGTAAAATTATCCCTCCCCCCGGAAAAGAAAAGCTCCAGTTAACAAATTAGAATATGACATTTAAGAGTTTTGAAATACTGAAATAAATCATGTTAAATGCTGATCTTGGAAAACAGATAACTTCTGTGGGATGCAGGGTGTTGTTTGCCTTTGTCAGCTCACGTGTCTGTTGGAAAGGAAGGAAATACTGTGTGATATGAAATGCACACTGTGCAAAATGGTGCTTTTATTTACAGCATTATCAGGACAACTATATATTGTGTGTTAATGATCACAGGTTGGTTATTTATCACACTGGGCTGCATGTGTAGAACTCGGTAAATAAATTGGTAGCTCAAGACAAAGCTTTGGTGTATTGTTCTGGTGGTGTCACTCAGGGGGTGGGGGAATTAAATGGGAAATTTTGGCTCATTTATGCACCCTAGTTATCCTGCTTGGGCTATGAAAATGAGGTTTAACTTCCTTTTACCCTAGTCTCTGGCTCTGCTGGGAGCTGGTCCCTAGCAGAAGCTAAAATAGGCTAATAACTGCTCTCCCAGGGCTGCTGTGCAGCTGAGAGGTACAGGAGTGCAGCAGGCACTGCTCCTGCTGTTTTCTGTTCTGTGATTAGATCTCTGAGGGGTTGTAAACATTCACAGGAGTCTAATTCAGTATGTCAAGCATCCTTCTAATGTTGCTTTTTTCTTTTCTGACCTGTTCTGCAGAATGCGCAAGTTAGGGGATTTTATGACTTCTATCTGCCTAGGGATGAAATATGGATCTACAACATGGAAACTGGAAGATGGTACAGTAAATAATTAACTTAATTGTTGTTCGGGGGGGAGGTAAATTCTTAAATTGGTATGGAAAGCATGCTGAGGGTCTGTGAACAGAGAGAGAATTCCCTGATCTCTTTGTTCCCACCTCTCAAACTGTTGCATAAATGTGTAAAATAGTTCCTTTTTTTTTTTTTTTTTTTTTTTCTCTGTGAAAACAACAAATACATTTTCACAGGGTAAGGTAGGAGAGGCAGCTCGGACAGGCAGCCCATACAGGAGTATGCGATCAACAGTGTGAAGTGTTTTGGGATGCCTGGTATAGGATATAGCACCTGAAAATTGTATTTGTACCACTTTTGATTACAGTGGTACATTACTGAGGGAACCCATATTGAGTTTTTTGTTTGTTGTCCTTTTAAGGAGTCATTTTTAAATGTTTAAATGCAGCCAAAGAATCTACTGCGTCATCTTAGGTCGTTGGGAGCCTGGAAGTTGTGCGAAACCTGCGTGCCTGATAGTGTGAGAAAAGGGAATCCAGTGCTCCAGTTCTGTAGCTAGCTGGGGCCTTGCGCTGCAAAGCCAAGTCCCCTCAGCGCTTTGCAGAAAGTGCAATTTCAGCAGTGCTTCCAGTCCTCATGGTGGTTAGGGAGAGCCTTCGACATGGGCTGGAAGCTCATCTTTGTGGTTGTAATGTTTACAAACATTAAAAATCCAGTAGCAAAACAGAAACCTTCAGTTTAGACAGGTGCATCCTCTTTGCCTGAGGATCTTTCTGGGGATTTTGAACGTGAAAGGCATACCAAACTCCTGAACTGGGCAGACGGGATTCCTCCCCCACAAAACATGTATTAATTAAATTGCCTTTTCCCCACCCCTCTCTGTCATACCCAGGTTAGTGTTGTAAATTGTTAAACCTGCAAGGGTGTGAAGAACTTGTAACTGAATGGTCCACGGTGACATATTGTAATTAAAAACATATTGGTAGGGTTATAAAATTCCACTCCAGATAAAATCATTATTGTTCATTTCTATCAGGTAAAATGTTTTAAACTGTGCTTCTAGGAAGAAGAGTAAAACAGAGGGAGATGTTCCACCTTCCATGTCTGGAAGTTGTGCTGTGTGTGTAGACAGAGTGGTGTACCTCTTTGGAGGACATCATGCCCGTGGCAATACAAACAAGGTTAGTAATTTAAAGATAAACCCCTCCTCACAAATAAGTTTCTCCTTATTAGCTTTTGTTCCCATTTTTTATAAACTAGACGTGGCCTTTTCAGTGAATTAAAATCCATGCAAAGCAAGAAATGTGTAATCTTAACAAATCACAGAAACATTTTCTTCAGAACGACTGGACAGGTTGGATCTTGTTTCAGAGCTTAAATGTTAATAACAGGGGATGCTGAACGTGTATCCAGTCATTGTGTCCTCCATGGCTTCTGCAGCATAACATTGTCATCTACTGGCTGCATCTCTGGTTCTGGGAAGCAGATAACCAGCTTTCTCATCCTGTCCGTGGCTTCCCCAGATGTGAACTAACTGAAGCCGTGTTCTTTTTGTGCTTGCCTAAGAGGTTTTGACTAACAAAATATGGTGCTTACTGCTTGGATTTTTTTTTTTTTCCATGCAGGTGATTAGCTGGCTGACTTTTACCAGTTCACTGTATTAATTTGTCTGCAACAGGTCAGATAACATGGCATTTGTAAAACAGGTCAGCCTTCAGCTCTGCATCATTTCACATGATGATTGTACTCTTGTAGCTTTATGCCACTGAAGAAACACCGTGACCTGCTATTTGGTTTGGTTGCAGGTGTTCTTGTGCAATTCACCCTATAAATTGTATTGCGTTGGTGCTTTTGAGTTTGCTTCTTTTGAAAGATGGGAATTTCCAGAGTTCACTGAAATAATATCAGGAGGTGATTTGTAACTGCTCTGTAGTTGTTTGAAATGTTATTCTTCTCTGGAGTCTCTGATAATATTTTCTGATGTTCTGGAAGTGTGGTTTAAATTAAATAGTTTTGGCCTCGGTCTTAAATATAAACTGAAAGTAGCTTGATGCAATGCTTGCAAACAGTCTGAAACGAACTACATTTATAAAGTGTGAGTTGATTCCTTCCTGCTGTGGTATTCTTACATTTCAGTTAGTTTATACATGTGTATCAGCTATTTCTCTCCATTTAAAATGGTGTAACACACAGAGAAGGGATGATACTGTAAAAAAACACTTTTTGTTTTTCTTTTACCAGATTTTTTTTTATTGTAAGACAATTGCTACTTTGTACATACCTTCATTGTATCCCATGTCAGCTTTTGGATGGTAAAACTCAATGTCCACAGTCCTATTACTTTTGTAAAAAGTGTTTGGGGCTTGAGTCTGCAAAAAGATAAGGACCTTTGATCCATGTGTTGTTCCAAACGTTGTCAGTGCTCTGTGCAGCTAGGAAGAGAACTTTTAATTTATTTCTATACCAATACATGCTAATTAAAAGTTAATATTTTAACATCAGTCAGACTTAAGCTTTAAGCTAACTGTGTGGGTAAAAAAAATCTTTTTATTTTCTACAGTTCTACATGTTAAATTCCAGATCCACGGACAAAGTGCTGCAGTGGGTCAGAGTAGAGTGTCAGGGGGTACCCCCTTCATCAAAGGACAAACTTGGCGTTTGGGTTTACAAAAACAAGTAAGGCTCCAGCAACGAAGTCAGCACAGCTATCCTTGCGCGTGTGTTTGCTTTTAATCACTCTTAGTTTTGTCATTGTTGTGTCTTTTTGTTTGAACAAGAGCTGCAGAAGAGCTTCTTGTCTGCAGCACATATGTGCTTCAGGAAGATGCTGAATTTCTTCCCCAGCCAGCCTTTTAAAACTGTTCCGTCCTTTGACGGTTGATAGGGAAAAACCTCACTCCCAGTTTGGGTATATGTAAGCTGCAAAGTATCTGTGAGTCACAATCCAAAATGTACGCTCATTACAGGCTAATCTTCCACGGTGCATTCTCAGTACATTGCTTTAAAGATACTGCATTGTAGTTACTTGTATCAGTGTCATTCCTCTTGGCAATTGCATCTGGAATTATTCTTCACTGAAGCCTGTTCTAGGATTCCCCATATCATGCAAAATGTAGTCTTTTGGTCACGTCTTGTGGGACAGCTTGCATTTCTTTGATGGTTGAAGAGCAGGAAGCCATTTTAATCTTAAAATTGCATGTGGCTTTTTCAGCGGTGCACATGCTTAATTCGGTGTGTTCTGTGCTGGTTGCACAAAACAAGGAACGTATTAGATGAACTGCTGTTGATGTTATCTATCTGATTTAATGTGTTGGGATAGTGTCCCAGAGATGCCAGAAGGCCTTTTGGCATTGCAAACCGTGGAAAAGATGAGGAAGACAAGGTGGTGTTGAAGCCGGATGAGCTGACATGGAAAATGTTGCCTTGCACCCTCCTCCCCCATTTCATTAGGGTAGTGCTAGTCCCCGAAGCAGGGAGCCGTGTGATGAGATCGTTCCAGCCTTCTGGCACTGGAGGATAGACTGAGGAAAGACCCTGTTGTGGGTAGATAGTTTCCTGCTTCCCCAGGCTTGCTGTATCCCAGCTGCTCAGGAGGTTGGGAATGGAAGCGAATTATCTCAGGGAGGGCAGGGGCTTTTGGCGCTCTTCTTGGAGCATCTACCCAGGGCTGGTTTCTGAGAAGGTTCCTGGCTTCCAGAGAACAGAACTCCAAAATGCTCTGGCACAGGTGACAGTTCACATGGCCAGAATTGTCCCCTGGCAGGAGAGAGCCTGGAAAGGCTGATCCCCCACTGAGCAGGGCTCTCTCCACAGGCCGTGGGCCAGGCGCCCGGTGTGGGCAGTGCTGCGGGGGTACGTGATGCCGGGGGCTGAGGAGGTCTGATGCGAATATGAGGTGACGGTCAGGGGCCTCTAGTTCTTCTTTGGTCACAACTGGCAAGGGTTACGGGTTCTTACTGTCTTGTCACATCGGGTAGGGGTTTAAGCTGTTACCTACAAAACCTTACCTGGACAGCAAAGGCATCTTTTGCCTGTTAGCACAACTGGTCTTGACTGTATCGTCTCTGGCTCTACTGAGGCAGAGGAAATCAGGGATGCCGTATGTCCTTGTGTTTGAGCCATGTATGGTGATTTTAGTGTGTAACACTACAGATGCTTGTGCTGCTTTGTCCATTACGTGGAGAGAAAGCTCACTGTTACGGTATTTGCTGCAGAGACTCATGAAAGATTGGAAGTGGCCCGTGGTGCTAGTTTTCAGATTCTCGATGTGGAGAGAAAGGTTACTGTTACGATACTTGATGTGATCAGTTTAGATATAAATCTGTGCCAGACTGGAGTTGTGGGTGTTTAGTTAGGTGGTGTAGATTTGTTTTCTGTTACTTCATAATTCAATAAGAATTTCTGGCAGAACCATGCCATAGTTTCTAATATGTGCAAAAACCCAAACATGAAACTTAAAGGTAAATTACATTTTAAAAAACAAAAAGAACAGTAAAAACAGATGAGTGACTGCTCAGAGCAACTGTTCTTCAGGCTTTGAAACAAAATGCAACAATTTCAAAGGAAAGTGTCTTCCTCCCCCAAAACTAAAAACTTCCCAGGCAGCTTCACTGGTGGAGGGTCTGCTGCATGTAGTGTCCCTTGGTCTCCTCCTGCCCTGCCCGGCCTAGCACACAACTCCACAGTGACCGTGCCCAAGTTGTAATGCTTTCTCTTTGTTTCTCACCGGAGTGTCTGTGAACATTTTGGGCTCTGGGAGAATGGGCAGAGGGCTTGGAAAGGGTGGAGTCAGGAAACTGCAGGAATAAACCCCTGTAGCTGCTGTGTGGGAGCCACGGTAGCGAAGGCTGAAGCGCAGTGACCAGGCAGCAGGCCTCGTAGCTTCACACGTTTGGAACTGGAGCAAAGCTTGGAAGCCTGAGGCCTGGGAAAGAGCTACAGAGGGATTTAATGTGGGTGGTAGGGTCGATTAGGCAAGAAACAGGGCCCCACACCTGGGCAACTTGCATTGTAGACATACGGGAAGTAATGAAGCCAAAGAAGCCTCCCCGGTTTTCCCATCTTCTCTTTGAGCACAGCCTTTACAGAACTTTAATTTGTAGCAACAGATGTGGTAGCATTTCTAATAGATCTTGATGCATGTTTTGTTTCAGGCTAATATTTTTTGGAGGCTATGGTTATTTTCCTGAAGGGAAACAACGGGGAACTTTTGAATTTGATGAGACTTCTTTTTGGGTAAGTAAACCTTGAAGTAATTTCTATTTAAACTTTAATATTTGCTTAGTGCTTATTAAAACTTGTTGCTTATTTAATATTTTTAAAGAATTCAGGTCTTCCTAGAGGGTGGAACGACCACGTGCATGTTCTGGACACTGAAACTTTTACTTGGAGCCAGCCTATAACTACGGTAATTATTAATCTTTTGGTTTTGTAATTAAGTTACAGCTCTTAAGAAATATGTGCACTCTGTGCCGTATCTCTTTTAGCATCCTGTGAGGATAAGCATGACTCTGCTAGGCCTGGGTTCACTGCTTTGTGTCGAGTTAGAAGAGGGTGCTGATAAAACGGCCTCCTTGCGTAGCTGTGCGGGGTTAGTAGTGGCTTTGGGCTGCAGATGTTCTGAGCGCCTGGCAGTGTGCTCGGTTAACTTGCAGTGTGAAGCTGTCTTAACCTGTTGTATCTCTTAGGGGGTCCTATCTCTAGTCCGTGTCTCCCTGGCATTATTTTAGAAAATGTGGTTAACTGTTTGTGAGCAAGCAGCATGGAAATTCACCCAAAATACGTTTTTCTACTTTCCTGCTCCACCCTGCAGCCTTGTTTACATGTCACCAGTCTTTAACTGCCAAGTGTTTAGTTGTCAGGTGCTCTGTGATCCTGCCGCCTTAGGGATATAAACCAGTCCCTAAATGCCAGGAGTTAGAAAAAATGGAAGAGCTCTCTGAAATACCTAGTGCTAGCTAGCAGGAGGACATGAGAAACGCCCTGCAGGGCATTTCTGTGGCTGGTGGGAAGCACGGCGTCTGCAGCACTGCTGGTTTCTGCTGTTCTGGCTTCCCTCCTGGGACATGCAGTCTGTCTGATCCAGCCAGGGGAGGAAACCTGGCCAGGAGCTAAAGCCTAGGACTGTGTGACCAGGGCTGTCTTCCCTTCTTGTGCTTCCTGAGCGAGCTGTCTTAATCCTCTGTACCTTGCTCTCTTGCCAGCAAAGTGGGACTGTTAATTTCTCTCCTATATATGGACTCCGTGAGGTGTCATTAGCTTGTGTTTGCAGTCTTACCGGCAACATGCTTGTAGAGGAAGGACTGTTAAGAGAGGGGTTTGAAACACTGTTGGTAGAACTAGCCTTGGAAACATCCCCTCAAAATAAAAATTATCTGCTGCCTATTCAGTAGCATTCTTGAGGCCATTTAAACTGAATTTAAACCGTTCACTTACTTAGGTCCTCTCTCCTCTCCAAAAATGGGAAACTTGCCTTTTATTTTAATCTGTCTTTCTCTCTTAATCTTTTTTCCTGTTGACTTGCTTGCTTTCATGCTTCAGTGGCATTTGGGGAGCTCAGGAAAACAAAATGTATGGTTTCCTGTCATCCTCACTGTAATGTGATGGTTTGGTACATTTCACTTGGATGCTGAATTGTGGTCAAAACAAAACAAAACACTCGGTAATTGCAAATGTACACTATTTGAAGTGTCCCAGAAGTATTCGGGAACAGGCAAATGGAGTGATATTGCCACAGAATTGGAGGAAATGAAATTTGAGATAAGTAACTCCTTATTCAGATTACCAAAGAATTACTTCGTCTTACTACATACAGATCTCAAATATTTCAGAAGTAACTCAAGAAAAATACTGTTTAATGATTCACTATGTCACTGTCTCATTTACAGTCTGAGGTCTTCTGTGTCTGACTGAACCCTCTTCTAAAAGCAAAATTTGTACCTTGACGCTTAGAGGGGAAAAAAACCCCTAACATTTAAAATGAGTTTTCTGATCTTCCATCCATCAAAAAAAGCAAGTTTCTGCACACAGAATGACTTACTGGATGTTTTTTCGCTCTCTGTCCCTTGTTGGCCTTAAATCTGACTTTAGTTCAGCCTTTCATCTCCTGGGGTGACTTGATTTGTGGAACTGTGAGACCTTGCTTTGCCCCGAGTGCGATGTCCAGGTGAGCTCTCCTGGAGGCCCGAGAGGAGCTGTCACCCCGCACCTCCCGGGGTGCCTGGCGTGGCCGTAGCTGTGCTGCTTCGCGTGTGTGGTGGGCATCTTCAGCCCAGCTCCTCTTCACTTGATCTGCTGTGGGGTTTCCGTGAATTGCATTTTCTCTCTTTTGTTAATGTATCATGTAAACTCACCTTCTTACTTGACATTGTCTTTTCCCAGGGTAAAACTCCATCACCACGAGCAGCTCATGCCTGTGCTACTGTTGGGAACAGAGGCTACGTGTTTGGTGGCAGATACAGAGTAAGCCCCAGCCCAGTTTTAACGATGTGTTACTGAAACCTAAATGGAGTATTTCAACCATGGTCTGCTTTATCGTAGGAGTCCAGAATGAACGATCTTTACTATCTGAATCTGGATACATGGGAGTGGAATGAAATGTAGGTACTAAAACTTGAGTTCTTTTGTTTGTAAAGCAATATGAATATATCATTTTTATTCACTTATAATCATTCTAGTGAAACTTGGTAAACTCCAGCAAGTAAGTAAACTCAAATAGAACTGATCCTCCTGATTTGCTGTCAGGCTTTTTTAAGCATTGATACGAGTAAAATTCTTTTACTATGTCTAAAGAAATTAAACTTGCTGTTGGGTCGTGAGCTGTGCACAGTATGAAGCTGCATCCTTCAAATATCTGAAAAATAATCAGAGCAGAAAAGAGCAGCAGTATTTTATTGTAGCACATGTGTAATTTATGGTCCTTTTTTTGAAACAGAATCGCGCAAGGCATTTGCCCAGTTGGCCGATCGTGGCATTCTTTAACACCAATTTCCTCAGATCACCTCTTTCTCTTTGGAGGATTCACCACTGACAAGCAGCCATTAAGTAAGTCATTCCAAAAGAGTTTTGTGTTGTCTTTGTGTTCTTTAACAGTTGTGCACAGAAGCTTGAATTATTGCCTCGTCACCTTAAATGCTTGCTAAATTCCTTCCGTGCCATTGTGATCCAACTCTTTATGGTCGACCGCTAATTTCACAGAGCAGGAGTCACTGAGTGTGTTGAGACACTATTATTTATAGAAATTAAACTGCTCTAAAAATGCATCTAATGCAAATTACAATTACTAAGAGCTTTACAGTTCTCCATCTTTCCCTTCTGACTTTGCTCCCATAAACCACTGTTAAACACCTGTTTTCAAACAGGTAGCCCCATGTTTCATAAGGTTTTTCCTAAAATACTTGGTTTATTTAAGAACAAAAATAGACTGTGTTACACCGGAGTACATGTTTAGTGCAGCAAATGTGAAAGAACTAACAGAATACTGTTTGTGTTTGGGATTTTTGCTTGTTTTCAGGTGATGCTTGGATTTATTGTATCAGCAAGAATGAGTGGATACAGTTTGAGCATAACTATTCTGAAAAACCAAGGTATAGTACACACTTGCCTGGAAACTTATTAAAAAAGAGTGAGGAAACATTTAATGTTGGCTGCCAAAGACAGGACACGCATTCCTCTTTACAGCACTCATGTTTCTTAACAATACTAATGCTAGCTTCTACCCCAGAAGTGCAGCTGTACTGAACGTGCGCACAAAACGCAAGATGAATGCCACCGGAGGACTGGTGCTGGAGGTAGCGTAGAGCTCGATGTTTGTGAAACAGCAGGGAACACGGGGATTTAGGGTTTGATCTCCTGGCTGCAGAGGCCTCTCAGCTGGGACTGCCAGTGCAAGAGCTAACTGGAACCTGTGTGTTCTTGCTCTGCCAGCAAACTGGACACAGGCAGGTGTCACTGTCTTGAGCATCCCCGCTGGTGGCTAATCCTGTGCACACCCAGGATATTTTTGTCTTCCTGCTGAGTAAATTAGAGATGATGACCTGCAATTTAAACGCATCAAAACTACTGTGATGCATGTGTGTGGCATTGAAAACACTAATGTCACGTGAGTTACTGTGATGTATCTTGTTTGGGGAAGTGTTCTGACCAAGGTTAAACGAGTTAAAGCAGTGATGCTTCCTCATCTGCCCCCTTTGGCCTTACTCTTGCTGCTGGTGGAGATGAGGAGGGGTCTGTTTTCCTGGGGCAGTAACAAGGCTGAGCTGCTGCCTCCCACCTGCCCTTCCCTGCTTTGGAGCAGCAGGACAGGGCCGTGTTGTGCTGAACATGTGTCTGAGAGTAGTTGTTTCCCTAAGTCTTAGGAGAGCAGCACAAAATCTGACTCCGTTCGTTCAGCCTTTTGACTCAAGTGGGACGTATAGTTTGTGGGAGCAGACCGTTACAGCCATCCTCCGGCAGCGACAGGGCTGTGGGTTTCACACACGCCTGCACTCGCAGGCAGCGTGCTGCTGAGCCCCGCAGCCCTGCTCTAACCAGGACACCTTACGCAGCCCATGGTTTGCTGACCGGTTTTCTTTCTCTGAAGAAAAACTCCTGTTGAATTAGTCACGTCTACAGCGTACTGGTGGAAGGGCAAACTTGCATGTGTTAACTTCAGATACAAATCTTAAACATGCATTATTGGGTGGGGTGGTTCTTTGGTTTAATGCAGTGCTGATTTCTGTTTCTAGGTTGTGGCATACCGCTTGTGCAAGCGAAGAGGGAGAGGTGATTGTCTTTGGGGGCTGTGCCAACAACTTGCTTGCCCATTCTAAAGCTGTAAGTTTATTTCAAGCTTTCCCTTCCTGTGCAGCCCGGCCCTTCCTGCAGGAGCCGTGGTGTCTTATCGCTTCAGTGAGTGTGAAATGCGTGATCTCATGAGGACTGACAAAGGTGCATAAACAAAGCTTGAAGGGGAAATGTTTTGCTGCCTTTCTAGAAAGCAGGTCATTATTCATTACTTAAACAAACAATGACTTGCTTTCCCTCACACGTGTGTTTCACTTGGAGCCTGTTCTTAGCTCCCAACTACTTCTTCAGCTTTTCCCTGTGCTTCTTGTGGGGCACTGCGATGCCTACAAGAGAGGCCTGAGGAGAACAGGCTGAACAGAGAGGGGCTCTTGGGGGTGTCCCAAGGTCTGTAAGAACACCCGTTGGCTGGAAAGGGAGACTGGGAACAAGCGTGCCAGCACCTTCTAGTGTAAGAACTAGTGGGCATCAGCTGGAACGGGCGAGTGGCAAACAAGAGTGGTGCAACATTTCTTTATGCACTGGCAGCTCAGCTCTGGCAGAGGTTTATGTCCATTCAAGGAGCAGGCATAACCATTTAAAAAAAAAAAAACCAAAACCACAACAACACACCATTGACTGCTGAGCCTGATACAGTCCCCATGTCCAAAGCCCCTCACCACAGAGCCGTGAAAACTTGGAAACTGCACGCAGGTGGTGTTCCTGTTCTCTCCCTCTGAGCACGGGTGTTGGCCAGGGTCGGAGCTGCGATGCGGGGCTCACAGGGCCCCCATCTTGTGCACTTGTGCTGACTGTAGCTTTCAGCCCGGTCCCCTGTCTGACAGCAACAGGAGATGCTCCACAGGGAGAGCCCGTGAGCCTGGCCCCTCTGTGCACCCGTTCCCCTCCAGGTGTTCGTATCAAGTGGCACTAGATCTGTTTTTTGATTCATCTGTAGTGCCCACAATTTCCCATATTGTAGGATTTGGTGAGCAGTTTTGCATTCAGCTTGTCTGCTGCATTTGTGATTTACGGGAAGTCCAGTCTACTGCCCACCATCAGCCTCTCCTCGCCAGACCCCAGAGTGTGAGCCTTGGCTGGTTTGGCTCCTGCTGTAATAATGTGAATCCACATAACCACACTGCTTCTCTCTCTCTCTCTTTCCCTCCCCACCTCCAGGCTCACAGTAATGAAATACTTGTGTTTTCTCTACAACCACGATCTCTCGTAAGGTAAGAAAGCGAGACTTCAACGTTAAACTGTCATGTTTCCATCTAAGACGAGTAGTGAGGGTTACCACCAGACCCCTTTCTTATGTTCCTAAAATGCCTGAAAACATTCTTCCTCTAAAGAATGCTGAAAGAACAGCAGCCAATTATGAGAGGATAGAGCAAGATTCCTTTAAGAAGCACGCATTTGGCACCAGTGATGAAAACAAGCCCTCGCTAAATAGCTGTAAAGAATGAGCTTACCTTGCAGCCCTTGTTCATGCTAACAACGGCCATGTCTTCCCTCTCCCCAAGGCTGTGCCTCGAAGCAGTCATTTGCTTTAAGGAGATGCTGGCCAGTTCCTGGAATTGCCTCCCCAAGCACTTGCTGCACAGCGTCAATCAGCGGTTTGGAAGCAACAACACCTCGGGCTCCTGAGCCCTCCGCAGAGATCGCTGAACGAGCTGTGCATGGATGAGCAGCTCTAAGAAGATGTAATAATTTTACCAAGTGTGGCAAACATTAAACTTGTATAGGTTAAATAGCTGTATCGTTGTAGGTAGTTGCTTCTTGCCTTTAAGTTGCATGTGAATGGCCTAGAGAGAACCTATTTTTGTGTAAAGATGTTTGCAATAAATGTATTTAATGCAAGTGGAGATGTATCCTGTGCTTGAGCTAAAACTAGTTCTGGGTTTGTCCACCTTGCAGTACGTGTGAGGGCCAGCCCCAAGCGAGAAGACGGGGTGTGCATGTGTGGAAGTAGTTGTTACAGAGTCCCTAGTCAAGGACCTGAGGACTTTCGTGGTTGTGCAGGAAATACTGAGGCACGCCATGACTATTGAAGAGGAGTGTTGCTTTAGTCTAGGCTGAAGATCGCTGTGAGGGCTGAGCAGTCCTGTTTTAGTCTACAGCGTTAGGAAACTGTCTGCTTAACGTTTTGCCACAAATGCTTAAGAGATTTGGAAATTGTACGGTGTCAGAGTTGATAAACTCTCGTAAACCTTCAGCTGTTAAAGCACCACTACTCTCTGCTTGTTTGTAGTTTGGTTTTTTTGGAACTCTTTATGTTGTGGAACTTCAATTGTGAACCTTAGGTAGCAGATATTCTGCCCTGGGAATTGTAACTGAAAGTGCTTGAGCCTGTTACAGGCTGTGTCAGTAACCTGTGGAGCTCACCTACAGCTGGAACAGCCTGAAGGACTTCAGCTTGATGGAGGTACACTGGAAGTGGCTGTGGAATGGGTCAGTGCCTGCCTTCGCTGACTCGGCTCCATCTGTCAGCAGCCCCAGCAGGTGACATCGGGGACAAGGAACAGGCTCTGCTGCTGTGGGGAAGGGGTGAAATCATGTTTAAGCTGTCCTCAAAAAAAATAAATTAAAAAGTTTGACTTCTAGAACAAAATAATTCCTGTATTGTAATTCCTGCGCTGGTTTCTTATGTAAGCTTTAGCTGTGGCTTAAGTAAGTGCTTGGGGTGGTGCGGACCTCTGAGCTGAGCTGTGGTTGTGCGTCTCTGGGGTGCGCCGATACCGCACGTGGGGTTTACTCTGACCCTCAAGCCCCAGCTCTTCTTCCCTGCCTGTTCCTCACCTCCACAGGGGTAGTGATTACGCAGCACAGTTCGGGTGGGCTCAGGGGCTCTGGAGGGCTGGAGCTGGGACTGCACCTTCCAGCCCCTGGCAGCCAACGGCACGTTTTGGGAAAAATAAAATTCTACCTTTTCTCAAATGAAGCAGTTTCCACTGAAACTGTCCTACTCGTACTAGAAACTCCAGTTCCCTTCAGAGGAAAGCAGCAGGTTTTAGGAAGAAACACCAAGTTTTGTGGCAGCAAATTCAGGCCCGCCTTTGCCCAGTAGCGTTGGGAACGGGCGGTCGGCTCCAGCATTGAAAGCATCAGAGAACGAACAGCGTGAGATCACGTCACTGACCAAACGCCAGCAATTTACTTGCATGTTTCTATGCTATTTGTAGCGAGTTGTTAAGAGTCCATCTAAACCGCGATGCAGGAACTGGCCCTCGTCTGCCTGCTACCACGGAAGCTAAATTCAGTCAAACGAACGGCAGTCGGGGTAGGTCTGGCTGTCTGGCTGTCCCACCTGCAGGTGCTGGATTCTGACCGTGCAGCTGTGGCAGTTTGGTGGTGAGAAACCCAAGTATGGAATCACTTCTTTTTCCTGTTCAGGAGATGAGGTGCAGACACTTTCACTTTACCAGGAATATTTCTTGACAAATCGGTATCCTACAAAACATTAAAGACACAAAATTGAACGCAGCAGAAAAGCATTTACAAACATCCTCCTCACCCCTGCTACTGCCTCCGAGTCTGCTGGCAGGAGCTGATGCACCCGTTTCTGCCAGCTTTCCCCCAAAGTAAGGCTGACATCAGGCTTCTGCTCTGGCACCGTGTTTTATTAATGAAAGACTTACTGGTTTTCTGTGCAGCTTCCACACATCAGCTCCATTGGGATGGGCTGGTTGGGTCCGCAGGTCCCTAGGCACTGCCTGTTCGCTTCAAGGTCATTAACCATTAATTGTGTTTTTCTAGCAGAGTGCCACAAAAAGCCAACATTGTCTGCTGCTATTCAATGTTTCTGATCAATGAACTATTACAGGCCAGCAAGCAGCTGTCGCAGGGCAGTCTGGGCTGCCTGATGAACGGGGATCACCGACATGAAGTCGGGACCAGAAGTCACAACAGGCAGTGCGGGCGGAGCGAGGGGACTGCGGTGCGAACGGCTGACCGAGCCGCAGGAGACGAGCACGGCAAGGAACCTGCCCTCTCCCCGGTGACAGGTACCAGAGTGCTGCTGACTGATGGGGCCAATTTGAGGAGGAAATGGCAAAGAAAACTGCATCAGTTGAGCTAAGACCTGCCTGAGAAGAGAGACCACAGATTTCCCTGGCCTGTGGCAAGCACCTTGCAGGGGAAGAGGGGCAGGCAAGAGCCTGCCACGAGCGGCGCAGCAGGACACTGCCTCCAACCCGAGCCCAGCTGAACCCCCAGTGCAAGTGCCTGCCCCTTCCACACGCTGCCAGCGGGAGCGAGAATTTCCCCTCCCAAAACCAGAGGATTTCTTGGAAGGTGATGCTTTTGTCAGATACGTTATTTTAGATCAAAAGCGACACACTACAGAAACCTAAGGCCCAATGACACTGGTGAGGCTCCATTCCTAATGACTCTTTCCAGCCTAAGCAGTTCATCTTCCCCAGCAGTAGAGAAACACAACACTGCTGAAAAAAAAAAGCAATAGCACACTTGGTTTTGGAAGTATTTACCCCCAAAATGGCACTAGTGGACATTTTGCTACTGCTGTTATGTTTGTGCAAGAGAAACTACGTAGAAAAAACTGGTCACCTTTACACTGCGGAACAGGTCTTTTTCTCTTGCGCTAGCTTCTTTGGATTGCATAAAATTATGCAAGGCAATCTTTGCAGCTGTAAAAACACAGGAAAGATTTAAACAGCATGTAAAAAAGTGCAAGCTTCAATAGGTAGAGCACTGGAAAGGATTGAAGTGCTTTAATACAGTACCTTTTCCCTTCTTTTGGGTGCCTGGAGTGAGCTTGACTTTATACCTTTCAAAAGAAAAGGTTTCTGTGAGTAGTATGCAGGCTCCCCTCGACCAGTGCAGGCTGCTGCCAAACCCTTCCCACAGAAGGTGCTGCAACTTACTTATAGTTCATCATCGCCGTGTAGGGAGCACAGATGGGAACAGCAAAGAGCAGAATATCCTCAGGGTGTGGCTGGCCCGTCAGGGAGTCCAGCAACGCCTCGCCTTCCTGAACGAGCAAAGGAGCTTCACTGTGAAACCAGACGGCATCTCTCCAACCCCTAAACTACTGGTTTCACTGGGGGCAGAGGCCGAAGGGTCTCCCCTTCCAGCCAAACTACAACAGCAGCTGCAATCCCACAGGTACCCTGTGTCAGATCTCGTGATGGGTTTACCGAAATGTACCACACTGGCATTGAATTACCAAGCCACGACTCGTTACTGACCATCTTTGATTACTCAAATCACATCATTTGAAACAGGATGGATCTTAGTTTTAAATGACCTAATCGAGACCCCCAAGTGTAGTTACATCTTCACAGGGTCACCAAAAGTTTCCCCCACCAGACACCCATTATCCTCCTTCATTTTAAGAATTTAATGAAACCTACTTATTTCAAGCCTTGGGCAACACCCACACAGCCTGTAATTACAGAAAACTTTGAAGCAATTTTAATGTAAACAAACTTCTAAACTGAAGAGCAACTTGCACTGCATCGTATTGTGCCATACTCCAGCCTAGAGCCACTATTACCGGTGGGGTGCAAACACCTCCAGAGGCAAAGGGAAGGGACAAACTTCAGTTTAGCCAGCCCCTACTTTCTATAGGGGATGTATGTGATAAGCAGGGTAGGAAGAAAAAAAAAAAAAAGAGGTTACTTTTTTTTTTAAGTACGAGAAAGCTGAGTTCAAACAGTCACGGGCAAGAAGGGGACTTCTAACAGCAGAGCTGTGACATTCTGGAGGGCTCAGACACCAACCAGCCCCAGCCCGCTGAAACCCTGTGCCTCTGGTCCTGCTCACAGGGAGCTGCGTGCTGCAGCAGGGCCCGCCAGCCTCGAGCAGGAATAAAGCCTTCTCCTCAGCACTTATCTGAGCTTCAAAGAAAGACAAGCGCTTACCTCAACCCCCGGCTGATCCTGGTCTTGCTCCTCCTGTACACACAAACAAAGGAGACATCAGAGCTGAAATGAGCACACAACTGCTTTTTTTCTCCCCCAGCCCCTGGAGAAAATAAATTCTTTTATCACCAGTACACAGAAAGCCACATTCTCACGGCAAAGAGAATTTAACTTATTTTAAAGCAAAGGTAAGAAGAGCACTTTATGTGGGTGAGGGGAGGAATATTTCTTTCAAAACTCTAATTTGCTTGGCACAGACCAAGCTGGGAGGAGAGAGATGGGCTGTGATTCAGAGATACTGACTCACAACAACAGATCTGGAGAGCGCTCGGTTACATTTCAGCTGCACCGAGTGGGAGGTGTTGACTTAACTGGATCCTCGGCAGCCTGGCGAGGCTCGGTACTCCTCTGAGCCCTCGTTCTGGCTGTGCTGGGAATGCAGCGTGCACGCAGATTGCTGCAGGGGTTTCTGCTGCTTCTGGAAACCGATGGGCTCCCAGGGCCGTGGCATTAGGCACAGTGTTCTCCACAGTGCCCCAAAACCAGCAAGAGCTGCCCAGCCTTCCTGACAGAACATTGCTACCCAGTGCCAGTAGAGAGTGAGAAGGGACAGACACATGGACAGGAGAGGAGAGGTGAGTGTGTTGCTCACCTTCTCATCCTGCTGCTCCTGCAGGGCTGGGTCCTGCAACTCGTGCAGCAGGACTCCTGCTGGGAGCGTCTCCTTGCCCCTTCCAGCACCACAATGAGCAGCCTTGGGTTTCTGCTGTTGCTTCTTTGCTGGCTCTTCTTTTGTCTTCCCCTTTTTCCCTTTTTTCCCTTTCTCCTCCTTGTTTGACCCTGCAGACTGTGGTTACACACAGAGGTGGTCAGAGCCAGCAAGCCAAGCAACCGCACCACAGGAGAAGGCAAAACTCCTCTCACTCACCCCCAGCAGCTTCATGATGAGCTCCCGGTCCTCCTCATCCTGGTCCTTGTACTTCTCCTTCATCTTCTTCATTTTACTCTGCAGAAGAAAACACACCAACAGCTTTAGAAACAATGACTTTTGCAGAGTTTCGCACCCACAGACAAACACCTAGATGCTAACCCCACATGCACTTTCCTTCCAGGTCTCCTGAACCTCTTTCAGAGCAGTTCACCAGTAACCAAGAGACGGTGGTTTCAGCGAGGAAAGCACAGGGTGCTCGATGCTAACAGACCAGCACCATCATCCTGCAACCACTAAGAGCACCACCAAGAGTCTAAAACTATCAGGCAGCCACAGATGTCTGACAGGAATCTGGAATTTCTGTCCACACTTGACATGGCAACAGCTCAACCCATGGGTAAACCCGATCCCTGCCTACCTTCTGGCCCCGCTTGATGGGCTGAGGGGCCGGCACACCCTTATTGGTGTTGGGAGCAGGGGGAGGCTGTGTTTCCGTCTCTTTCTCCTTCTCTTCAGGCGGCTCCAAGTTCTCAGAGTCGTTTTGCTGCTTCTTTTTCTTCATTTCTCTAAGGAAAACAATCACTTGACACACTGCCTTTTGTTGTGACAAGAGAGGCTGGTGCTCTCCTGCCAACTTTACCACCCTGCTTCCCTGCCACAGGGCTACAGGGAAACCTGAGGCATGTACACTGGAAATAACCCCTCCTCAGTAAAACACCTCGAGCCCACGAGTACACAAGAAACTGTTTATTCACAACCAGCACTCCCAAAGGACAGGAGCAGCCGCCATCCCACAGGCAGGACCCACACTGGAAATGCAGGACAAACAATCGACATGGACCAGCCCAGACTGGGAGATGCAAGACATGCCCGGCGCCCAGGTCCTGGAGAGGGAATGGGGAGGAGGCATTCATCTCACTGCAAACACAAAGAGGCTCTCACCTCCTCTCCTTGGCAGACAGGTGCCTTCGCCCCTGGGGCTTGCTGTCACTCTAAGAAGTGAAATGCAGTTAGACCACACCATGTCCAGCAGCAGTTCACACTGCTCTTTGCCAAACATCTGAGCTGGGACCTTACCAAGTTGGGTTCTTCCTCTTTGGGGACGATTTTCTGCAGGGATCTGTGGGGAGATCAAAATGGAGCTCATCAACAGATGTAGAGCAGCTCAACCATGGACTCATCAACCACAGCCCAGACATTGGCTAACTTGGTTGCACCGCTTTCAGCTTTCTAGACCTTGAAAATCCCAGCTTTGGTGAATGGAAAAGGGCAGCAATACCAGGATTCAGTTTACAAAACAAGTCTTCAGATCTCTGCCAGCTTGTCTCACGCACACACACAAACAAGCAACAAAGACAGCCTGGATACAGTATGTGCTAAAGGAACCCCTGATGTTCAGCTTCCCATGCACACAGCCCCGCTCAGCTGTGGTATTCCCTGCAGAGCTGTCTGTTTCCACCCACTCAATCCCATCTCCTCACACTCTCTGAGGAGCACCACTTCCAGGACACAGTGAGATGAGCTCATCTCGCAGCCACATGCAGAGCAGTAACTCAGCATCAGCTTGGCACGGCACAAACAACTCATGACTCAGTTTCTCAGGTCTGAACAGCTCTGAAAAGAAAACGGGGGCAGCCATCTCCTCAGGAGCAAAATCAGTGCGTGGTGGTCAAGGGACGCTTAGGCCAAAATAGGGAATAGCAGTGAGGAAAGAGCCAGATACCCCTGTATGCATGTGTGTGTGTACTTCAGGAGGGGGGTCCAAAGCAAGCAGCCCACAAGGAAGAGCCATGCAGGGAAACGGCAGGGAACAGTGCACAGCATGGTGGTATTCCTGCAGTACAGGCTTACTGCCCTGCACTCTGCAGAGCTGAGCATCGAAAGAAGTGATGGCAACTCCTCACAGCCCTTGTCTTGGCAGCATTTTAACAGTATGGAGATCCTCAGAAGTGCCCACATGGCTGATAAGCGCAGCTGCTTCTTCACTTACCTTTGAGACTGAAGATGCGACAGGTCGATTGTTGTATCTGGGTAATTTACCTCTTCCTCCTTCACTTCACTCTTTGACTCCAGATGTTCCACTTCATCTTCAGACTCTCCATCATCCTCTTCGGAGTCACCCTCTGGTGCAGGAGGTGTGTTTACTCTTCCCTGGTCAAGGTCAGCAACGCCCTCATCACGATTGCTCTCAGACACGGCTTCCACATCCTCTGGTGCTTCCTGACACTCTGCTTTTTCCTCTTCGTTGCTGCTATCTCCTCCTTCTGGGGCACACAGGTGAGAAAAACACAGTCCACATTAGAAAGCCCAAACTGACCCATAACACAGTGCAGGGAACTAAATGCCAAACCCCAAACAGTCCCATCTGTCACCAGTGCACACAGCACCCCAGTCACATCCACTGTACCTAATAGCTCCACTTCTTCAGACACCAGTTCGCAGGCACTGCTGGAAACCATTTCTAGATCCTCATCCTGTACTTTGATCTTCCTTTCTTCTCGGTGTCTCCAAACACAACTTTCATCCACCTAACAACAGAGACATCTTTACGTTAGGCCAGTACCAGCTCCAGTGATGTTCACTAGCCCATTCAGAGATCACCTGACTCAGCTTTATTCCTTCCCTTTGAAGACTTTCTGCCATTCAAAAGGCAAGAAAACTAAGCCAGCACATTTAAACCCAAGTCTGACGACCTAGAACATACAGCTAGTGAGGAGACTCACATAGCGGCACAACTAGCAGACTCCCTAAACATGCATATGCTTCACATAGAGCTGGTATAAAAACCTAGCAGAGGTAGTAATGTTCACCAGTGTCTGTTGGTTTTAAATAAAGACAGTGCAAACTGGGGAAAAATGGAAATGAAAGCAGAGTAATTTTCAGCAAGTATCATTTTATGGGATTTGTCCCAGTGGCAAAAGAAGTAAATGGGAATATACTGATAAGCAAGAGCCAGAAAATAAGCCTCCTACAGCTCGAACCCAATTACAAAAGCCAGCAGGAGCTGCACAGAGAAAGCAGTACCTTAAACAAGAAGCTAAAGCCCATCATCAGATAGGAAGGTGGAAGAAAATTCTTCTTCCCTGAAAAACAAAGGCAGATTCTCATGAGGAGGTTTCACAGCTATGCTACATGATGTATTTTCAA
>JANHGO010004951.1:0-23914 GCA_024606505.1 Aquila spilogaster
GAAGAAGTTCCCACGCACATTTGTGCGGAACTTCCTATGCATCAGTTTGTGGCCATTTCCCCTTGTCCTATCACCACGCAAAGGCAGAATAATAGTCTGCATGCTTGTTTTCCAGAGTAATTCACAGTTAATGCCCAAAGTTACGCATTTTTCATAACTAAAAAAACATTATTTATCAAACACAGTTAAAATTATTCCCAATAGAACAATAAAACTGAGAAAGAAGAAAAAGGGAAAAAGAAAAAAAGAAAGAAAAGCAGCATTATCCCGCTAGGAGCTTTTCACCTGGCAGTATCCTATTTTGGGGTTTCTGTGTGCATAGGCAGTCAGCACCCTCCTGAGCGCCGCTATCCCCGTCTCGCTCTGGAAGGCAGGGTGCTCGGGCAGTGAGCGGTGGAGGTCACGCTCGATCTCCTCCGTCACCATACAACACTTGCCCATGGAGGCCTCCACTAAATGTATGTAGTAACCAGGATGAGAGGCGAGATCCGTCACAGCGTCTGGAAACAGCGAGAAGAGAGGAAGAGACACGAGCAGATTAAAAATGTTGTACACTTTACAAATGTTTGAACATGTCATATGTTGGATTAAGGACTAAACTTGAGATCATACTGTAAGAACTTTCTGGCTCTGCCAGATCTATGGATGAAACGAGTTGTTTTTTCCATCTTTAGTTTCTATTGTTCCTGCCAACTTTCAGCACGGAGCAGGAGCAGCACTGCTGTCTTGAAGATGTCACTATTTTGCAGTAATTTGATTTGAGTAGGGTTAAATCAGTATTTATGCTAAAATCAAATTGTTCCTTGAAGAAGAACATTACTTTATGAAAACATGACGTTAATTTCAAATTACACAGATGAAGCAGATGTTATTTAATTTTTTTCTGCACATTGTCTCATCATGCCCTGAGATGAAATTCTTACCATCCACCCAGGTACTTACTTGCTGTTACTATGTCAGTACTTGATCATTTGTCCTCTATAAGCACATAAGCTCCATGCATTAGACATTTAATTGCCCTTGGGAAATGTTGTACCTAAATGTTTTGCCACATACAGAATCAGACATGACTACAAGCAATGTGTCTACAAGTGCTCACCAGAAAAGAGCAGCCAGAGTTTGCCTCTTAAGGATTCAGGGATTCCCATAGCAACAAGTTTTCTGATCTTCTCTGTGCGAAACATGCACACGGTTCTGCCATACTCTACAAAATGGTCATCCCATAGACTCTCTTTGATTTGCTCCCTAGACTGCAAACAAGAAGGTATCTTTAAAAGAACAAATCATGTGCATGTGAGAACTTGTAAACAAGAAACATTTTACATCTTAGAAATTCTGCAAGATATTTCTATTACCAAAGGATATGGGAAGTCTACTTTAAGGAGTTAAACTGCGTCCTTTTTGCATATGTGAATCATCACATGAGGGAAAACACAACTGAAGATAGGGAAAAACATAATAAATATTCATCAGAAATGATTCATCAGGAATGGGGGAGGAAGAAGAAAAAAACATGCAAATAAAAAAATAGCTATTCCTTACTTAGCACACATGTAACTTCACGCAATACAGAGTTCATCACACTAAAATTACCTGTCTGAATGTCATCACAGCTGTTTTCCCCCTTTTTTTTTTAGAGAAACTTACGACATCCCTAAAATTGTACGTACCTTTCCAAAATCAAGGCCTGCCATTCCCGACTGATGGAAGTCTGATCTCAGTGCTTCTGCATTGAGCAAGTAACTGCTCTCTTTGTCGCACTCGCTTCTGTCCTTGCTTTGCGCAGCCTCCGTTCCTGGACTGCCAGGCTCACAGCCCCCAAGCACACACGTGGATGTGAACACAGGCATGTTCTGCAGTGCAGGTCCACAGGAGGTGACAAACAAGAAGAGGTTAAGAACTGCCTCCCAAACAACATTCAAAACAAGCAGCAGCCTGCCTACTGGGTTAGCCTTTGCCTGTTGCATCAAAATGTTTTACACCTTCCAAGAGGAAAGATCTTACTCAAGACTTCGTTCAAATCATCATTTATTCCTATGTCAGAGAAGGGTTGTTACTTTGAAACAGTTGTTGTTAGTAATTTCTAAGTATCCTTGCTGACCTCAGCCTCACCTCGTAAGGCATGTTCTTAAACCTATAGCCATCCTGTGGCCCTCCAGGGGAATTTCTATAGAGTTTGTCACTGCTTTTCTTGTATGGTGAGGCAGAGTCAAAACTGGACACCACATTCAAGATCACACTCATAAGCTATGAATAAAAGAAAGCAATAAAGACTCTTGGCCTGCTGGTTACGCTCTTGCTAGCACAGCCCCATGGTCTGCTGGCCCTCTTCACTGTAAGAAGGTACTGTTGACCTGTGTGCTTGGCCTGGTCTCTACCACGAACTCCGTGCTTCTGCTGCCCAGCTGCTCTCTAGCCAGCCAGCCCAGGCCTCTCCTTTACATGGGGGTACTCTGTCAGACTTCACTTTTACTTTTGTTGAACTTCATAAAATCTCTATCAGCCCATTCTGTCATATTGTTGAGGCCCCTGTGAAGGGCAGTGCTGGCCTCCAGCATATTCACTGCTCCCCTCAAATGGTGCAGGCCACAACCGCACCATGGGTACCCTCCAAACCACTGCACTGGTCATTACCGAAGGCATCAGACAGCACCGGACTGAAACTGATCCCTGAGAAAGGCAGCACAATAGACCAATGGATAAACACAATGAATTCATAATTCAAAAAGCCACAGAAGTTCAGTACCTGGTTCTTACTTTGCAGGTTGTTACAGTGCACTGGGTTGCTGGAGTTCACTTCTTTTAGCCTCTGGAGTAGGTTATTCACCAAAGCATCCCGTTCCTTCAGCTCAATGAACTGAAAGGCAGTCTTGCTCCTTATGCTAACAATGATGGGATTAGGAAGAAGACTTGTGTCCTCCATCTTCTCTATACTGATTACCTTTTCCAGAAACATAAAAGAAAATACATTATGTACATGTCTACAGAAACATCTTCAAACATTGTACATGCACCACAATTTACAAAAATGGCATTCATTTGCATGCACGTTTTAAAAGTGGTTAATCATATTGGCTTTCCTGAGCCAGACATATTCTGCCACCCAAAGTTTGTGGTATCTTTAGAAGCTCAAAAAGTATCCCAGCTGTTTTTCCTTTTGTTTTGTTTTTATTTCAACCTTGCCACTCACTTTGGGAGAGCAGATTGAGGGGAGAGATAAGAAAGGGGAGTGATGATTAAAATTAGATTTAGAAAAGGGTCAACTCAATCAAATTCTATGGAACCAAGGAGGAAAATTACATTCAGACTTTAGAAGATGGGATAAAACAGTTGTTAAGTTGTTTCTGATGAAGTATTTACCCCTGTTCTCTTATTGTTTTCTGTTTCTGTAAGAGTGGAAGATAAGTCACTGTAGTTAGGATATATATCATTTGGATGTTATTCTGTTATTAGTTGAGGATGAAAGGAAAGCTTTAATTAAGAGATCATAACATATCCGCAGCAGATCAGGCAGATGTTTGCTGACTGTTCTCTTCTCCTCCGCTACTCCCACCGCCTTCCCATGCATTCTCCCTCTATTTAAATAAGTCTCTAATTTCATGAAAATTTAGCAGCTCATCACTGCTCCAAGAATTCCCCCTTTTCTCGCTGCCCCACAGGTTTGAAAAGTACACGCAGGTTTGTTAGAGTCTGTCTGTGGAGGGAGAGACTGAACACTTCTGAGCACTGATCCCAGGTAAGGATACCTTTATGTTGCTAGACTGGGTCCAAACTGAAGTCTCCATCAATATCATGTTGGACTTACGCGTTTCTGGAGCTGGAAGGGGAGCACTGCCCTGGTCTTGGACCAGTCAGACTCTGACCTTGCAGAGCTCTGTTCTGCTGCCCATGCTTCATTTTAACAACTGCATTAACTTAGCTATACATAATCCTGGGAACTCATGTTCTAATGAGTCCCAGACCAAACTTTAAACCATCTCCTAGGCACGATACACACAAGCACCCTGCTCTTTTTATCAAATGATGGTTTGTGGATAAACTGTGGACAGCAGAAAAAAGCAGATATGGACTTGAAATGAAACAAACAAACAACTCTACCTCTCTAAGTGGGATGATAACATTGCAGGAGCCATTTTCCTTGCTGGCAAAACAGATATAACTGTCTGAAGTATACATCCTTCCCACTGTGTGACAGCGACTGAATGGTGTCCAGAGAGAACAGTCTATAACTTCATGTAGCTTCTCCTTCCTGGGCAATCTGAAGAAGGCCCGAAAGAATTCATTCTGTGCTCTGGCTTCAAGATCCCTTAGAAGAAAACATTAAAAGAAAATCACAGGATTTTGAAAGCCAAGGCACCGTGCACAAGCTTCTTCTTTTTAGTCTCACCAAGCGCAAGGGACAGAGAACAAAAGCACCATGCACAGCAATCTTCACTGCCTACGTGAGCAGATCAACGAAAGACTGACTTGGAAATAAAAAAAGAATCATCATCAACACTTTCTTATCAACAGATCAAAAGCAACTACTTGAACGACTAGAAAAGGGAAGAAAAATTAATTTAAATGAGTCGTCACTTTTATTACCATTATTATTTAGCCATACACTTTCTCTGGCTGCTATACCACTTTCCAGCCTCAAAGAGTTACAGGTTTCAATGCCCAGGAGATAACTAAATCTTTCATCTGATGAATGTATATTGAGCAACAGAGATCAGCTTTGAGTTTCTTGTTTCCCATCCCGGTAGCATTACCAACATCGCCCCAGGGATTTGCACCTACATCCAGAAGTGCTGAGTTTATTCAAGAATTACCACCCAAAATGATCATTAACAGAAGAGTTAAGGATGGTGACATTTACATCATCGCATCACTGACTTACAGAGTACCAGCCTCAGAACAGTTGCAAATGCAAAACAATTGCAGGTCACAGACTCAGGAAGGAACAACAACATCAGCTACATTCAGTTTGGATTAGGTTTGCTTCCATTCACCCATCCACATTTACATGGAAAGAAAAGAAAAACATTAAGATTTCATTGCTGGGCTATGGTAACATAGAATTGAGTTCAGAGGATTTTCTGCACCTCCTTTTTTAATGAGGAATTCTGCAGTAGTTTATTAAGCTATGCAATTACAGTAGAAACAGGCCATGACCGTTATCTCACCAACAGCAGTTCCAAAAACGTTAGGACTCAAATTCTATCACTCTCTTTACAAGTACATTTTTCCAAATATGATTCACCTTAGTAGGGAAAAAAAAAAACACCAAAGGCTTGACTTTGTTACTTTGTTCCACAGCAAGAATTTAAAGCACGGGCTGAAGTGCAGCAGGGAGTGGTACCTTGTTGCTGTAAATCCCCTCTCCACTCCTTCCTTCCCCCTCCTCTTCTGCAAACACCCTCCCCTGCACCAGCCCTGCTGTTTAAAAACAAGAAGTTTGCACAGATGTAGTCTCTTCTTCAGCAAACAGATCGTGTGTTTCATTTCAGTTTACTCTGCAAAGAAAAAGGGAGAACGACAACCAAAAACAAACTGAGAAATGAGAGGGGCGGGTCTGTAGCTGTGACAACGGACGCACCACACTTCACAGCATTTGGCCGTTGCTTCCTTCTAAAGCATTATCATCCTTCATAGGAATTATCCGAGGAAAACAGACAAACAGCCTCCTGTTTTGCGCAAAGAACAAAGAGAAGCACTCTCTGTAAAGGAAAAGAAAAAGTTTGCTCCGAAGTTAAAATTCCACAGCAAAAGAAACTCGAATAAGCGCCCACGGCGATCTGCTATTGTGACAAAGCTAGATCAGGATATGCCTCCTAGTTAACTCAGCACGAAAATATTTTCCATTCCTGCACAACACAGATGAATGCTGCTGATAGCATCTGCAGCCAGGTCTGCATGTAGCTGTTCTCTGCAGCTATTGTGCCAAGAAGGTGAGACCCTCCCAGAAGGTACATGGCTGCTGCAGTTTCTATACCCTTATGCTAAAAAATGCTTTATATCGAAGAGTGGAACCTTTGCTGGTACAGAGATTGCCCGTTACTTGAGAATCAATTATTTCTAATGCTCAAAAATCTGCAGTTTCTGTCTAGTTCCAAGTGTTGTGCATTTTGCTGCATATCCCAGGGCCGCAGGCTCCTTTCAGACAAGAAGATCCATTGCTATGGGTATTCCAGCTGAAATACGACTTTTCATATATGAAACAAAGTAAATTTCTCAAGCAACTCTCACCAGGATATAGCATCCAAGCCCATGCACCCAACATAACCTGAAAGGGGAAGGACTGCCAATCCCAGAAACACAGAATCACGGAATATCCCGAGCTGGAAGGGACCAGCAAGGATCACAGAATCACAGAATTGTAGCAATTGGAAGGGACCTCTGGAGATCACTGAGACCAACCTCCTGCGAAAGCAGTTTCACTACAGCAGGTCGCACAGGTAGGCATCCAGGTGGGTCTTGAATATCTCCAGAGGAGAATCCACAACCTCTCTGGGCAGGCAGCCTGTTACAGTGCTCTGTCACTCTCAAAGAAGTTCTTCCTCATGTCCAGAAGGAACTTCCTTGTGTTCCAGTTTGTGCCTATTGCCCCCTGTTCTATTGCTGCACGCCATCAAAATGAGTATGAAAAATTGACTTGACTTCTGCACTTTATTTATAAACAGTGATGAGATCCCCTCCCCAGCCTTCTCTTCTCCAGGCTGAACAGCCCCAGGTCTCAGCCTTTCCTCACAAGAGAGATGCTCCACGCCTCTCACCATCTCTGCGGCCCCTCCGCTGGACTCTCTCCAAAAGTTCCCCATTTTTCTTGAACTCTCTGGGAAACCCAGAAGTGGACGCAACAGTCCAGCTGTGGCCTCACCAGGGCAGAGGGGGAGGAAGACCACCTCCCTCGACCTGCTGGCCAGGTTCTTTTTAATGCATCCAAGGACTCCATTGGCCTTCTTTGGACGCTACTGGCTCACGGCCAACCTGCCGCCCACCAGGACACCCAGATCCTTCTCCTCAGAGCTCCTCTCCAGCAGGTCAGCCCCTAACCTTTCTGGTGCTCCTCCCCAGGCGCAGAACACTACACACTCGGCACTTGCTGAACCTCATCAGGTTCCTCTCTGCCCAAAAAGAGGGCTCGTCCGGGATTTGAACCCGGGACCTCTCGCACCCTAAGCGAGAATCATACCCCTAGACCAACGAGCCAGTTGGCTGAACTGATTTTTGAGTCCGACTCCCGGCTGCACAGAGCACCACCCAAAATTCAAACCACATGTCGAAGAGCACTGTCCAGATGCTTTTCCAACTCCGGCGGCTTGGGGCTGTGCCCGAGAGAAAAGGGCTGAAAAAGAGAGGACAGCCGGCTGGAGGGTGGGAGCCCGGCGAGAAAAACGGTAGCAGAAACATAGGCAGCACTTACTGCTCTGGAATCAAATTAAGGGAAAGTGGCACATCGTGACGATACTTCCTGGTAGACAGGCAAATTACAGGGCTTATCGCCTTCAGAAATAGCGAAAAAGAAAACAAGACAGCAATTGCGTAAATATGATACAGCAACGACTCGGGCCAGATCCCACAACTTCCATTTTGAATTTCACAATACCTGCAGCGCTGAACAGAAACACAGCTTCTCTACATGCTGCCCAATCTGTTTGAAATCTTCTTCTCTAGCTTCACAGTTTTTAAAGTGGTTTGGTTTGTAAGCAAATGCAGTACATTCAACTACAACTAAGAAAGGAAAGCTATCCAAACATAAAACTAACGTAGATCAAATGTTTACACGTGCCTCAGAAGAATAAAAGGCTGAAGGATGAAACTGCTTTGTTCTCCACTCTTCAGAAACATCAGCAGCTCTCTCCAAACGCAGTTCCTGACTTGCAGACTACGGGGTTCTTGCACTGTCTTTGCCCTTGGCACTTCAAAGGGTCGGCCAAGTCAGAGCTGCGCTAACTCCACATGTGTGACCTGCCCGTTACCTTGCAAGAGTTTTAAACTACAGGAAATAACACACAAGTCTAAGAAAAATGTATTGGGACACTTAAAATGATGTCTTTGCTGTCAAATGTTTTTCTTTTTTTTTCTGTCTACTCTGCTTTAAATCCAACAGAAGTCATCTTGGCAAGACTTTGGCCCTGCTGAGTCACCCACTGCCTGTTGCCAAACAAAGAATTGTATGGCATAAAGTCAAGCAACAGACATAGGGAAAAAAAAACAACATAAACAGACCGCTTGACCTCTCACTTTTAGTGAATGATTACTGCCCCGTTCTTGTTATTCAGACTTCAGAAAGTTGATTTTGAAAATAACAGCAATATATACCTTGTTTATCAGAAAACCTGCTGAATTTCTGTGGCAAGAAAGGCTTCTCATAAGCAAGCTAGGAAAAGCCATCTGACAAATGCCAACATAGACTTGTCAGGACAAATGTAAACCCAACATCATTACCTCACACAGCAGGAACACCGGACTTGTAAATGGAGGAGATGCAACAGATAATTCAGCCAGACTTCATGAAAGTCTTGATACTTCCTCACAAGGGAACCAATACAACTAGATTGCAATGAAGATCTGTTGTACCCAAAAAGAGTACCCAAAAAGAAGTCCTCAAAGGCACACAGTTAAAGTGGAAGGCTGTATGGAGAGGGTCTCCTGGGAGTCTGTCTTACACTAGCATCTGTTCAGTATTTTCATTAGCAACCCGCACAGTGGAGCAAAGATCATTGTTATCACATTTGCACATGATGTGAGGCTGGTGGAGGCAAATAAGCAAAAGAACAGGATCAGAACTCAGGTTGAGATGGGTAGTGCAGACAAAAAGCAATATAAGTATTTTCAGCTGTAGAAGGCAAGCTGCACAAATACAGGCTGAGAACCAACTCTATCAGCAGCCATTCCACAAAAACAAAACAGAAAAAAAAAACCTTCAGGATTACAAGGGATTGTAAACCAAACATGAGCTAGCAGCCTCATGCTGACGGAAAGAGAAGGACCACCACACCAGGCAGCATAGGAAAGCTTTCAGCTCCCAAGAGGCAGCAGGGAAGGCCTGGGGCTGTTGCAGGGATAGGGACATTTCTGCACCCTGCCATTGCACTCCTGCAGCCTATGGGATTAATGGCAAATGTCCAGAGAGGAGCTACCAGAGGGGCTAAAGAAAAGATGGGTAACAAACATCTGGATAAACCAGAGTAGTGCAGATTAAAGAAGAAAAGTAATAGGAGATGCGTAGCAATCTCCAAATATACAACAGTTACTCTAAAGAGAAACATTTTATCTCTTCCATTGTACTGGATAGGATAAGAAGCATTAGACTCAAAAACCTGCAGGAAAGACCCAGGAGACTTCAAGAAAGTCCTTCCAGCCAATGGTAGGACAGTGAATTACCACTATCGGCTCTGGCACTGCCATTACTGGAAATCCTTAAGATGTATTAAGCAACCATCCATCAGGAATTACACACAAAGATAACCCAAACCCTGTCTTCTGCCAAGCAGATGAATAAAATGAGGTTCTTCCTTGTCACGTCTTCTGTGTTCCTCAAGGTTTATGGTGTTCCTGGAATCAATGCAGACTGAAGTGACATTTACGATTCAAGATACTTCAGTTTCTGTTCACCTTCAGTCAGTGTTAAAAACCTTGTTTGCTTTCACACAATGCAAAGACATTCAGTGTTAGACATGAAGAAAAGAAATCAGACCTGGAAAAATGCATTATGCTTTTGAAACCTTACTGACACCAGCACTAGAGCTTTTAAATCATGTGTTATGGCCAATTTCCTCATTACATTGGAAGAATGCAATGAATATTCTTACACCCTGAAAGAGATGGAAATAAGAAGTACAATAAAGCCATACTGGAGATTTTAGCAACCTTCTTATTGGAGAAGAAAAATATTTACCACATGTTCCAGTAAAAATGTATGGTACATATGAATACATCTGCAAGAAATGAAATTTACAGTTCTCAAACACCTCTGCTTTGCTTTTTATGGCAATTAATTTAATTGTCATTAATCTGTATGTAATCTGTTGTTCCAAGCTTTATCCTTTCATCAGGCAGCACTAAAACTTGCATATGGACTTGTTTGACTCTGGTAATGATGCAACTGGTGTCGCAGACTGCAGGTCTAATCCCCCAACCTCGGAGTCAAGTCCATGCACTGCTCAGCACGATGTCCCCAAGGGCCTCAGAGACAGCATCAAAGATTGCTGTTTTTTAGAATGTATACAGACCATAGTGACATTAAAAATGCATTTTATACACAAGAACACTGAGATGAGCTTCTTGCAAAAGAAAACCTAGCAAACAAAAGAAATCTAAAGCATTAATTCGACACAGTTGGAATAACTTTAATGATGCGTGGATTACTGCTTTCATTTTGACAGACTACTATGTGCTTCCTAATCATGCACAACAAATTACAAAGACAATTATTAGGGAAAAACGTCAAGTGGTAAATAATTGTTCTTGTAGTACTACAATGGTTCCAGGAAAAAAAAGCAGCAACAGAAACCTCACACAACAAAGAAGTTCACCCCCCAAAACACGTTAGCATTAAAAACCAGTTTATCTACTATTCTAACTGCAGTCTTGCTTAATCACATCACATCAAAGTGGTTGCTGAAGTGTGACAAAGGGCACCAGAAACAGCAGCTTATCCAACCACTACCTCTCTAAATCACACAGAGGAAATGGGATTTCAGCATCTTCCACGTTCTCATTTCTGCCATCTCAAGTTTCAGCATATCAGCGTGGTTAAGAGAACATCTTGCCCAGGAATCAACTGTATTTTCATACTCCCTTCCACACTTCTCCTTCCTCTCCCCTTTTTCTTTTTCTTTTTCTTTTTCTTTTTCTTTTTCTTTTTCTTTTTCTTTTTCTTTTTCTTTTTCTTTTTCTTTTTCTTTCTTTTTCTTTTCTTTTGTGTGTGTGTGTGTGTGCATGGTTTTTCTGTTTGATTTTAAAGTTGGAAGGAAGAAGAGGAAAAAAAATGTTTGAATAAAAGTGCGGGATGGTTTCTGTTACTTGTTTGATAACAGATACACTACAATCCAAAAATCCCACAAGATACTTAGAGGTTGATTCACCGAGAGCCCCATATTATAGCATCTTATTAAGCCTCTAATTTTTTTTGTAACTGTCATTTTAGGTTGGTGGGCCTCTTTGTTTTCTTTTTGTTCATTTTTCATTCTGTTCATTTATTTGATGCAACTGTCTCTTCCCAAAGGAATTTTTAAGAGTTAAAGATCAGTAGATGCTGAAAATGTCTCCCACGGATTGTTACGTTTCTTTTGGATTAACTTCCCTTGTTTTATGGATCTAAGTTTTCAGCCCAAAAGAAGGAGGGTGGTGGAATTGTAAAGCATGGAAATGGGCTTCAATACAACCTATTACTCAAAGTCATATCCTACATTAGTCAAAGGACATAAACTACATTTCTTGGGCAAAAAGCCCACAGTGTTAACAATATCCAGTTACACACACACGGTGAAAAACAATGACACCCTTTGTGTTTAGAGCAGTCCTGGCTATGAAAAAAAAAGCCTGTAAGGAAGTTCATGGCTGCTCACCACTGTATCAGTCTAACAAACAACTCCAATTAACTCCCTGATGATATCACGGATGAAATCCTCGTGTCAGTCATTTTCCTTATTGTGTGTACACAGGAAATTAAACGGAAAGCTGGAGAGAACCTCCAGTGTCTTCATGTGCTGAACAGTTTCAAAACAATAAGACCTTAAAAGTTTAATACTAAACTTTGCAGAACTGTTTCCCTAAGACATATACCCAACATCACTGCAAAAATGCCCCCCAGAAACAATATAATGGCTACCGGACATGTTTCTATTTGTTGGGAAACAACACCATGCATTCCCTACAGTCTACCCTGGAAGCAACACCTGGGTAATTCCCTTTGTACCTCTGGCAGAAGGACAGGAAGGAAGAGCAGGAAATGTTATCAGTGCTCCAAACACTCCATTCAGAAAACATGCATTACAGACAAGCACATCAACACTGATGCCCCAGGCAAATCCCAATTTTGGATATTACATTGCGCCCACCTAAAATTCCTCCCTGCAGTTTCTCTTCCCCTTTTACATACCAGCAAATAAATACACAGTTCTGTCTTATGCAACTGGCAGGAGAACAGTTATCAATCTTCTCCCTGAGCATTCAATGCATTTCTGCAGTGGGAGAGGAATGCATAGATGCATTTCAGGGACGCAGTGTGTAGAGCTGACATCAGCACATTAATCTGTTGCAATCTGCAACAGCCTGTCTGTTTTTGGGTCCTACAACTGCTCACTAAGTCAGCTATGGCAATCCTCCTAGTGGGATATTCCATGTATCAGTTATCATTCTACAGAACTCTCAGCACTAGGAAAGCCTATACACTACTGATACTATAAACAAAGAAATGCCATTCCTCAGGAATGACAGAAAATATCCCTCGCTGCTATTTGTGTTTCTACAAGAAATGGTACAAAATAAACAAAAACCACAGTGATATTCAGGGGAGAACATAAAAATGGAAAAAAACAGTATCTTGCACACAAATTATTTGATACACTGCGGTACATTATAAAATCTGGGGTTTTTTTGCCCAGTCAAGTAAACCTGTAAAGCCTTACCCAGATAAGAATGCAATCCAGAAATTCCACTTTTGAACCTCTGCTCACACATGGAAGAGCAGTTTTGCTTCTTACCTCTTGGTAATCTGCGTAGGATCCTGTAGGCCTGGATCCAGCTCAAAGATCTCGTTATCCAGTAGCCTTCGGAGAGTAACATCTGCCAGCTGCTCCATGATCCGGAATGCCTCAGTGATATTGAGGAACGTGGAGAAATCACGTTCTTTATTTGGTGTGGTGACACGGACCGTGTCAGTCATGAAGACATTGGAAGTTCTCTCCAACCTCTGGACCTCAACCCAAGGAATGACGAGTTTCACTGCCATTGTAGAAAGACCAAAAGTGTATTAGAAACTGTTGTTTAAATTGTTCATATTTGAAAAATACACAGATTCAGGAAACGCAAACAACAGAGAGGACAAGTTCACCTTTAGAAAGGCCAAGGAAAAGATGAAATGCTTGATATTACTATACATTTGTTCTCCCTCAGTCCAACAGACTGTCTTGTTGAGAATCTCTCCCTCGGAATTTCAACTCTATTCTTAAGAAACGTTAGACCGAGGAGCTCTGTCTCTACTGAACCTTTGCTTTTAACTTCTTTCTTTAGATGTCATTTCTGCAGTTTTCATTACTACCAGAAGAAATGGTGGGTTTCAAGAGGAGGGAAAAAAAAGGGATAGGGTTTGTAACCTTGCCAAAGTAAGGTTTTAAGCAGTTGGGAAACCTATTCCAATTACATACACAGGATTTTAAAATTAAAATAAAGGTAACTCCCCTGAAAAAGAAGTTTTCGTATGTTAACTTTTTTTGTAAAGTTTAAGTACTACTATAAACAGGGTGTCAAAGAAAACTGCCTAGGCACTGGGATCTTCCTGTTCTGGTTACTTTTTACTTAAAAAATGCACTGGCAAGTTTTGCCATAAACATTAAATGAATTTAAAGTTGTTTATGGAAAAGAAAAAGTACAGAACACAGTTCTCCATACTTAAACACTCTGTCAAATCATATGAATACAAACAGAGAAAAGAATCAGCTTATTTTAGATAACCACTAAAAGACGTTACTTGCCTCTCATTCGAATCTCTGGATAGAAATTAGTCTGGAAAGAACTCTAAAATAGATTAAACTTCTACTTAACTGTTGGATGCTTCCCAGTATTCTGTGTGCCAATAAACATCAAGGCTACATCTCCTAACATCCCTAGCTGGTCTCCTGATGCCAATAAAGTAATAAAAAGGCAGTAATAACAAGCATTGTCATGTATATATGACACTTATCCACAATCGTTAATTATATAAGTAGCCACCCTCAGCAAGTTTTCTGTATTACAAGAACCACAGCCGTCAAGAATATTTGCAGGTTAAATTTTTTCTTACTTAAATAAAGCACAGCTGCGTCAACACACACAAACTGTTGCAAATGGTCACAAAGTCATCTGTATCGGCACAGCCAAGGGAAGAAAGATTAAAGAGTGCTGTAGCAATAGCACTATTGTTCAAGCAGGTCAGAAGCAAATAGGCTGCGCAGTGCGTGTCACAGAAACATCACACTGTAACAGGCCCTGACTTCTGACAAAAAGGTACAAAGTCGGCAAAGCTTTAGCAAAAAAAAAAGTGTAATTAAAAAATGTAAAGAAACCCTGGCATGACCTTGCAAGAAATCTGTCAGGAAAATCCTACCAAGTTCTGCAAATACTTTAAGAACTTAGCTAAAAGGAGACTTGTCTTGAAAATATGTTCCATGTAGTCTATGCTCACATAAATTTTATGACAAGCTGAAAACGGGTTCCAGTACTGCACTCCAGGTCATTTCAACAAAAAATAAAACATGGAGAAGGCAACAAGCTTGACAGAAGCTGAAGACTTAACACTTCTACTACAAAGATTTCAATCTACAATTTGGGAGGATTTTTATAGAGTTAAAACACACAAAAGAGCTATTTCTATTGGAACCCTCTTTTTTTTTTTCCCCAAGAAGATGGGAAATAAGGCAATAAATGCAATGTATTAGCAATATTTGCTGGATCAGAATTAGTTAGATTTGTGATTGCTACCTGAAAAAAGGGTAAGACAATGAGTCATTTGTTCTAGCAATCATCTTTAACAGAATCAGGGAGCTGGACAGCATTTCAACATACAAGATTTCCCATTACTTTTGATTTCACTTTTCCATGCATGGACCACAAAGGTAACGGCATTGACTAACAGTTAACGAACAGCCTATTATCCGTGTTCAAAACGAAAGGTTGCAAACATGTAATTACTTGAGATTGGGCTGTTGTTTTTTGGTTTTTTTTTTTGCATTTTCACAATGTGTTGTTATAACAAAAAAAAAAAAGTGAATTCTTCTTAAAGAATACAGTGTAAAATTGTACTTCCAGTACAACTTAATGATCTGTGAAACAAAACTTCTGGAACAGTACAAAGGATTTTTCTCTCTGCTTCCTCCTTCCCCCATTATCTATCATTAGTAAGTGTAATTTTTGCTCTGTCTGCTTTGGCAGACTGGATATCTCTGCTTAATGAGAGAAAGCCTGTAATGACAGCAAGCAGAAACAATTCACAAAGTATATTGTTTGACACTAAACAGAAAACAAGAAGATTAATCAAGGACTCAGATACCCAGAAGCATTGCTACAGTCTTCCAGGCAAAATTCAGCTTCTGTGTTTACAAGGCATAACAAACTTATCAGTATTTTAAATCTAACTCTGCCTGCCACCTTTTGCAGAGATGATAAAATAATCGGTATGAAACCAAGTATGAAGGACCCCTAACTCCAGGCATGTCCTTCTGTGTTTTAAGTTGGGGGCCTACAGGAAAGCTGGGGAGGGACTTTTTAGAAGGGGAGGTAGAGACAGGACAAGGGGAAATGGCTTTAAACTGGAAGAGGGTAGATTTATACTGGATATTAGGAAGAAATTCTTTGCTGTGAACGTGGTGAGACTCTGGAACAGGTTGCCCAGCGAGGCTGTGGATGCCCCCTCTCTGGAAGCATTCAAAGCCAGGCTGGATGGGGCTTTGAGCAACCTGGACTAGTGGGAGGTGTCCCTGCCACTGTCCCTGCAAAGGGGTTGGAACTAGATGATCTTAAAGGTCCCTTCCAACCCAAACCATTCTATGATTTTATGATTCTACGTCTTCACAACAGCCAGTTTCTATCTTTTATCTTTCCTACATTTGCACTAGTGCAACAGTAAATGGTACAGCTTTCCTAATCGCTATATAATTCTTGCTATATTCGTGACAGTATAGGTTGACACTACTGTGCTCACTGCAGCAGGATGGTGAGGACTCAGGGCAGCAGCAGTGTCACTGCTGTGCTTCCTGTTCTATTTTCAGCCCCGCAGCAGCCTCACGCACTCCTAGCACCGCGCTCTCTCCCCCAGGCAGCGCTTCCTTTCCTGCCTCACAGCCCGACCCTGCGCTCAGCGATGCTGGCGGCGATGTGCTCCCATCAGCTCTTGGCTGACTGTTTGCAGCACTAAAACCAGCTGTTGAAGCTGTAGGAGGTCTGGCACATTTTAAGCGTGCTTCACATGAAAAGAAAAAGGACCGGAGAGTAACCGTGACTGCAAACTCTTGTGTTCTCATTTTTATTACCAGATTAATGCTAAAATACAAGCACAAGGGAAGAAGTAAAAAACAAATTAAACAAGATCTTTCATCTGAATAATAAAAATCTCAGGGTAGAATTACACTTTTCATAAAAATCCCAACTCTTTTTGCATTTCAAAGCAGTTCTGTTTATCTCTCTCCACAGTGTTAGATTTCTTACATATTTACACTTACATTCTTTGCCCAGGAAGAAGGAATAAAAACAAAGATGATTGATACTCAAATAAAGCCAGCCTTGCCGAGGAACTTTTCCTTTCCAACAGCAACAAGAATAATAGGTGATCAGCTTCTCCGCTTCAGGAAAATTAAATCTGGACTCAAATTTCACCAGGGCTTCTCGGAACTTTTCAGGGTCTTCCTCCTGCTCGGCAAGCTTACTGCTCGTTTCCTCTGCAATCAGTGCCTGATTCAATAAGAAGATAACAGATGATAAATCCACAGTATTTGCATTCAAGCAAGTTACTACGAGCCAGCCGTTCAGATTTTAATAACACAACTCTTTCTGAAAAAAGAAATTCAAGCTGATTTGCAGTTGTCACAAACGGATGCATTTCTGCAGTGGTTGCATCTCTCATACACTTTGAACGCTTCCAGATCAAGACTCTTAGTTGTGGTTTTTTTTCTGGGATTTTGTTTGAGGGGTGTTCGGTGTTTCTGAGGTTTTTTGTGTTATTGTTACCATTGCTGTCGCCATTGTTCTCTTTTGGTTTTGTTTGTTTTTGTTGTTTTACTTTTTCAGTATGTCTGGCAAAACCACCTATTTACAGTTCATGATCGCTGGGTTTTGCTGCATACAGAGCAAAGAGACAATAACAATTCTGTATGCTGATCAGTCCTGTTTTCCTACAAAGAAGCCATGCAGTAAGATGTAACATGTTCTGAACTACTAAACGTGATTTCAAGAACATCTCCATGGATATAATTATATGTTGAGAATTTTAACAGTGATGTTATAACAAATGAGTTAACCAGAGGACAAAGCCCAACACCTGAGTTTAACATTAAGTAATGAAACCTGAAGAATTTTAAATATTCCCCGTGCTAGGCAATTGGCTGCCACAGCATTATCAACAGAGATTAATTTTATTTGAGTATATCAGTGCACTTAGGTATGTGTTCTGTGCCAGGAGAAGGCTTCTGCACCACGAACAGAAGCAGGCACAGCAAGTTTAAACTTTCTGTGCAAGTGCGAGCACACCAAAACTGTTCTTTTAAAAAAGCAGGATAAAAACTAAGATTTACACAGTGATGTGTTGTGCCTCCTTCCCCATTTCAGAAACCACTGAGATGACAGCAGCGGGGTTGAAATTTGTCAGAAACATTACGTTCCCACCAATTTTCCAGATCAAAACAATGTATATGGGGGGGAGAGCATCATTCTTACTGAGGAGAAGGCTGCAGCAATATCTCAATTACAGTGGCCCCCAGCAGATCTGCACCACTGCCAGCCATTGCCAAGCAGCCCTTGGAGCATGTGTTTTATTAGAAGCAGAGCACAGGATGCCAAGCTTTCTAAGTTTTAATGCATGTGCCATTATTATTTTAAATCTGTTCCTCACCACCTAATTCCTCTATCCTTAAAATTCAACTTTTGCCCTTCTAAAAAGATGCTCATTCAGACACTCGGTAGCTAGCCAGGGGCTTCACTGCAGTCACTGGCCACGATGTTGACACCTTGCAAAGCCCATGGTGATTCCCATGCCAAATCCTTAGGAAGAAAGCCCAAAAGGAGAGCAGCATGACAATCTCACAGCTCCAGCTCGCTGGGCAGAGGCTACCTCTGCACCAGAGGACAGCTGTCCTTACGCACTGGAGATAACCTCACTGTCCACCAGGCAGCAGGTTCTGCTACTTTGACTGTCAATGCTTATTGGAAAACCAACAGGTCATAACCTTTCTGTAACCATCACACAGAAACTGGCCAAATGCTTGGCAGCCTTCTGACTGTGACAGAAATGATACTTTTCACCTCACATCAGATCAAGGTGAACAGGGTTTAGAAGTTGTGTCGTGGGTAAGACCACTGGTGAGGTGCCAGCTCAGGCAGGAGGACCTACTGCTCTCCTTGGAGGCACAGTCAGCACTGCCACGCCAATGGTGAGACTTGGCCAAAAGAAGACCTAGGAGTCACTGACCTACAAGAAGCCACTACCTATAGATTCACTGGGTGAAAATACAATGGCATAAGTACTTCCTTGCCTCTTACAAGTCTGCATGGAAACAAATCAGTAAGACTATGGATATGGGGAAACAGAAGGAACTGAACGTGAACAAGAAAAGTAGGCAGATTTTGTGATTAACCGCATTCAGGATGAACACTAGCTAGAACAGCACACTCTACTAAAAAATAGTATTTAGATGGACAAAAACAAATATTAATGACAATAACTTCCACATTTTTTTTCTAGAAAATCACAACTAATTGCACAAAAGTAAGACAGTTTCCCTACCTTCACTTTCCCTTTGACAAAACTAACAATATCTTCTTTATTGTCAAAAACAGACAAAGTGTGGAGCAAGTTTTGTTCCAGCCATTCCCAGTGTTGATTTATCTCCTCGGCAGTGGCACCTAGAAAGGTAATGTATAAAATTCATCTTATGAAATAAAGTTGAAAGGAAGAAAAAAAATACAGTAATAAAATGCACTATTTCTTAAATTCGTGATGAGAAACTGAACTTTCAGCCTCAAAACTCTTGGTAGCAAACAGGTCAAAAAGGTCTAATTTGTAACAGCATAGCTGGAGAAAAACAAAAAACTCATTGTTTTAGGGAAATAGTTTTAGTGCTCTTAGCTCTATCTTCTCCAGCATTCTCAGCCAGCAAATGCTGCATTAAAAGTCAAAGCAGAAAAACCAGCAAAACCTCTTACCGATCTGTTAGAAGACAGCTTATTTTGACAGAGCATTCTATAAGCAGCCACTGCAAACCACAGTTGTGTCTTGTTCCCAGAAGTCCCTGATCGTCCTTTCTCCCTTTGTATGTACATGCACACAAGCTTGCTACACATGCATGCATACATGACATGATCCTACTTGAAAAGTTGTTTGTAATAATTAAAGAACCTAAAAATGAGGGAGTTGGATTCAACAACACCTACAGGGTCTGCAAGAGCATCTTTTCAAGGTTTAGGGGAGAAAACCGGTGAACAGAAAATCACTGAAAAATAAAGATTTTCAAATGTAATGTGTTCACTCTAAGTCCAGAAATAATATTTCAGTCATTTCATTACCTGTTTGTTTTGGCCCTTTCTGCTTGAAACTGAACTGCTGCCGCTTATCACTATGGCAGGAGAGTTAGAGCAAGAGAGGTGACAGAGAGGACAATAAAGGGAAAATATGGCTACTCTAGACCTTACTGGTCAGTGGTTAAATGTTTTATGTAAAAAGAGTGTAGCCAAAGTTGCTTTTTCTTATGCCTTATTTATGGAAGAAAGGGGAAAAGTAGTTTGACGTAAGAGACATACAAAGCAGAGAAATATAATTATAAAATGAATCTCAGACAGAAAACTTGTTGTCTCAAAATTTTTTGTGTGTGTACCTCAGAGATGCATCACGTTGCCTCACAACAACAACAAAAAAAGACAAATTGAGCTACGAATTTTCCACCCTCCTCTGCTCTCTTTTCCATAAAGAATGCCAACTGGCAGGGAAACTTTCCAAGCTTTAACTTCCTTGACAGGAAGGTCTTGTGATGGAACTTCATAAATATCATTAATCAAGGTTAGATATCTAAAAAAAATCAAGATAGAAGAGACACTCAAATGGCCTTTTTGTAAGGAAAACAAATCATGTCAATTGTTAAGGACACCAGAGGCATACTTCATTTATATGAAATGTGATGAAATGTGATTTCATTTATACTGAAACGGCTGCACAAAGAAAATACTGAGTTGGTTCTCTACGCCTGGGCAAACTAAAAGACACCAACTGTATGGGAGGGCTGGTGGGTTATCTCTTGGAAAATAAGAGATACCTCACTTGGCTGCTCCCTGTGGTTCTCTTTTGCCCACAAGTCTTCTGAAAGTATGATGTGGATGGAGACAAGGCCTGAGGTTAGGCATTTTTTTTTTCCCTGTAGTGGTGTAAGATGATTAGCCATCTGGACTGAAACATCTCTGCCAGAACAGGCGTGCTGGGCATGGATCAGACTTCCCAGCAGCCCTCAGAGATTTGCAAAAGTCTGTAACACAGATATGACCCTTACGCATAAATTATAATTTCAGCCCACAGCTCCTGGAGCACAGGACCGCCAACATACAATCGAAAAAGGTCATTTTAATTAACTGCCTAATGATACGATGACTATCCCTAATGCAGTTACACTGGGAGACTGGAAGGAGCTGCTGGAGCTGCTCCTTGCTTTTGCTGCATAGCAGGAACTCAGTTTGACCTGCTGCTCCTTCCAAATCCAGTAACAAAATCCTGTTTGCGCAGAGCAAACACCCAGCCAGGGCAGAGCTGCGCAGCCAGTGACAGCCACTTCTGCAGCCCTGGGGAGAAGAAAGTCCCTTGAGGAGCTCCAGCTTTCTAAGAAAAGAGTCAGGTTGTGCTGTTCCTCCATCTGTTGTTGCCAAAGCCCTTTCTCCCTGGATGCTCACTTCTCCCTGGACACTCACTTCAGGGTTTCACAACAGAGATATTATTCAGAAACAGATCTTGCTACCACGGTTCTTAATTTCCGTGCAGCTCTCACAGCAGCATACGTGTCATGCCCTTATGGCATACAAAACAGATCCCTCTGCCTTCCACCTCATTACTGCAAATCTCATTTTCTCAGTGCTGAGTATTCATTTAAGAAAGCAAACGAGAATTTTAGAAAACAGAAATCAACTAAGTTTATCTCAGCAAAATCCTTAACTGTTCCAAACAGACAAGCTTCCGATTTGTAGTTCCTTTAATATAAAAAAACCTTTGGGCAATAAGAGTATGGATAGGGCAAGAATCAGCCTCAGGACGGAAGACTACATATATTCAAATGATCAAGAAGCCCGTGACAGCAACACTGAGCTTCTTCTTCCAGTGAAAACCAAGTGGCTTCATCAGGGGGCTTAACGGCAAGAAGATCTTAAATTTCTCCATGAGATAGCCTTATTCGGGAAAAAAAAGGGGTGGGGGGTAAGAGGAGAGGGGGAGAGGCGAGTTGTGGAAATACAGAACATAGAGCAATTGCAGAAACAAGAAAACCTAACCACAACAAAATAGGATACAGACTTTACACAAGCTTCTTCACAGACATCTGTCAGTATCAAAGGGAAATGCAGAGGGACCATCTCTGCTGCAACCATGTTAGAAACACAGAATGAGCCTGTACAGGAGCAGGGTGTGAATACACAGATTGCTGCTTCCATTTGAAGGACTGCTATAACAAAAATCATCAACCACATGTCAACATTTACCTTGACTAACTATTTCATGGCTTGATCCAGGTAAGAAACAAAAGCAAAACACATGCTGTCAATTTCAATACTAAGATTTCAGAGAGTGGAGAAGGGATGAGAACTGCCCTGCAGACTTGTTAAGCAAGGACAGGATGAGTTTGAACACTGGCATTTAACATGCCCCAGTAAGGCTGCTGTAATTCACATCCGTATCAATTTCCTGAAGATGGGTTTGACTTTCAGAAGTTGCAGAAACACTGTAAAATGGATTAGTGCACAACAGACCCGGCTATTAGACATTCTCCCCGACAATTCTATTTATTACCTACCTCACGTAGCATTTTCTAAGTGTTCAAGTTATATTTCATTATAACCAAGTGTTGTAAGAGATTTCACAGGCAGCAAGCAAAAGACAAGAAAGATAAAAGCCAAGACTAAACAGCTTCTAGCTGTAAGCAACTATGACTACCATACAAAAATATATGCGTAGGAATAGAATCGCAACACTTCACAAGAGATGAAAAAAATAATGGAAATCACCCTCACCTAAGCAAGCTTTCTATTGAAACATGTTCCTAGTTAACACTTTTTCATAACCAATGCCTGGGATTCTAACGGAAGGTTAATTAGACTGTTACATGAGCTGTAGCCAAGAGCTTCACACCTGCACACGACCAGCTGGGGTTACCTTGAGTTTCTCGGACATGCAGATGCTGAGCATGCTCGGAATTTTTCTGTATGTGACTCACCAATAGCTATGGCCCAGTAAACTTCTGATCCGTTCAATAACTCACCACATGCAATGGCAGAGTAAACCTGTGAGCCTGGGACTTGCAGTAAGATTCTGAAGGGAGCAACACGTGCGTTGGAATCTAGCACGGCGTCCAGGGCACCCACCAAGCGACCTGCAGCCATGCAAAGAGAAAGGTGGGAGAAAAGAGAATTAGCACCAACCTTCACTGCCACCAGTTCCGAAGTCTGCAAATCTTTCCACATCTAAAGCCAGAAAATTAAAACATGGAACACGACGATAACAGTTCTGTCCATGTTTTAAGCAGCAACTCACAGTTACTCAAAGTGCAAGATGCAAACCAGATTAGACGATCAAACACGTAAGAAGAATTTTGTGCTTCTGGTTCTGCCTCGTGTATATGTATATCATCACAGAACTACAGCGAAGACCTGAGGGAACCCAAAGAAGTTCTGTTCCAGCCCCCATTCTCAATCTGGATAAAGGCACCTGTGCCATAAATAGTATTTGTCTAACCTGTTCTTCAAAACCTCCCACAACCAAGGCGCAACCACCTCCCCAGCAGACCACTATCAACAGTGTCAGGAAGTATTCTTACAGCAAGAACAAACAAACAAGCCAACCACCACAAACTTAAACTTTCCTGCTGGAAATGAATCCTGCTCCCCAGAACACAAAGAGTAATTGGCCAAAGTTTTTGATGTTAATACTCGATAAACTCAAAAAACATCAACATACTTTGCCACTACTTCACAAGTTCTCTTGTTCCAAATGAACCCCAGTTGACTCACCTCTTCCTTACAGGTCATATTTTTCAAACATTTCATTGCTCTAGAGCTAATCTTTAAGCATAACTCAAAACCAGACACAGAGTTTAACAGTAAGGTCTCAGCTGTATGAAGAGTGGAAAACCACCTCCCATATTTTGCATACCCACAACTGCATCCAAACAGGCTTGCAGCAGTATCCTATTCTAAATTGGCACTTGATTTAAATACAGTGCAAAGCTACATTTTCCCTTTACACATTTAATTTTTCCAAACAAAATGCTGTATTTACAGTTGTATTTTTGCTCTTTCACCATCAATCCAAAACAAAATGAATTGTTCTCAGTCTCCAAAAGTTTTGCCAGCCCTTTATAATTGTGTTCACCAGTCCATCATGTAAGTGATTAATGGCAACAATAAAATGAAACCTACAAAGTCCTCCTCTGAACTACCACCTCACATGGACAACAAACCACAGAAAATCGAGTACAGAATAGCAGTGTGGCAACTTTCTCGTCAAGGAGATACAAGAATCCCACACAGAACAGTGTCAAAAACCTTCCAAAAGCAAAAATAATTACACCAACTACTTCCTTCTTGCGTTCACACACACCGGTCATGCTATCAAACTTAAGCAGAAGTTGGACACTAGTACGTTTTAAAACTACACCGTGAGAGACTGTTCAGCTTCTCAGCTAAATATACATCAAGATGTAACAGCCATCTGCTTAAAATGGAGACCTGAATTTGTAGACTATTATATACTATACCAGAAAATGTTAAATGCCCT